>JAQNCA010000032.1:9120482-9138404 GCA_029783725.1 Acanthurus tractus | reverse complement strand
CTAAAACTGTTTATATATGTAAAAAAAGAACAATTTTGGTTGCACTGCAGTCAGACAGGGTTATGAGCAAAAAAGCATGGGAACCATTGACTTTCATTTACCAGTCGGGGTTCCCAGACTTTTCTAGCTTAATTTCATACATAATGCTAACATTCTCGCTGCCTCATTAAGTACCTAAGCTGGACAAACCAGTGTGATAAAATCCTCTGCTGCCAACTGGTGAAACAAAAAAAAAAAAAAGGAAGGTTGTTGTAATTCATTATTTAAACAACCACAAACAGCATGTAAATATAGAAAATATTTATTCAATAAAAAAAGCTTACACCAGTACAAAAATGCTACATAATATTACTGGGCGGAGAGACAGATGAATGCATACGTAATAATAAAAAAGATAATAAGGCATCTTGCACAGAGCACCTTCAGTTATTAAATATATAGCAATGAATATAATACATACTTGTAATGCGGCATGAATTGTGTAATTATTACAAGTAGACATTACCTGCTTTACTGGTGAATTCGTTGCATGCATAATTAACATTTATATTGACATATGCAGAAGCGATGAAGATTACAGTTGTGATAAGGAACCCTTCTAAGAAATATGCCAGTTAGAATTAGCAGTGACATAAACTGTAACTTTCAAAAAACCCTCTATATGCCCTCACGATTTCTCTTTAATACAGGCATGAAAATTCTTGCACTTAATTACAGATTTAATTGTGCACAAACACACCAAATGAACATTTGGCACAATTACTTAATTGCCAGATAAAAATGTGCAAATATGACCAGTTATGTCTGTTCACTGTTTTCATTTTGAGACAAAACAAGTGCAATGAGTGGACGTTTTGTGCAACAGAAGAAAAAGAACAAAGTACATGTCTGAATTTACATAATAGGAGAATAATATGGTACAAAACATAGCACAGATTAATATTTTAAGTGCATGCTATACATAACATAACAGAAATATGAACTTAGTGCTAAAGAAAAGCCGTATGGAATACTAATGGAGTAATAACCATATCTGATTTAAGGCAGAATTCAGTATCATACTGTAGTAAATAAGTTAAAGAGTTTTGAAAATAAAAGCCCTTAAAGATGATTAGAACAGTTTAAATCATCGAAAGTGACATACACCTCATGGCTTTGGAAAGAAATGCCACTGACGGTTGATGCCAGAAAATATGTATGCCAATGTTACATCCATCCCAGCCCAGTGATTTTAACTGCGATTCAGTGCAAAATGGACAAAGCTCATTCATAATACAAGTATTAATGCGTAGCTTGTAGTCTGATGAATTTTGAAAAGAGAATGTCAAAAGTTACTCCTAAAAAAACACTTAGGCTCTGTTTGCACCTTGGTGAGAATATCCACACAGCTTATTTTTTTAGCTATTTGCTATTCAGAACCACATGAAGTGCATCTAAACCCACATTTGAAGGAGGTCTAGATGGAGTAAAGCACCAAACTTTGACCCAGGACACTGGGGTTCAAGTTGCATATGAAACCAAAATCTAACACCAACCTCTTATTTTTAAACTTAGATGACTTATTTTACTTTCATTTTTCGGTTGCAGTTTAATTAGCTTTAAGCAACGAAACCACTTGGCTTAGTTAAGGAAACAAACCCCCCCCCCCCCCGAGTGCAAATAGCATCGTCAGCTACAGACACCTCGGTGCAAACAGAATCTGCCATTGAAAGTGTTCAGCTGTACAGTAACTTCTTTCCCCATTCTCTGTCTTCCTCAGTTTGCTTGTTTTTTTTGGAATGTTTTCTCCTCTTTCTGTCCACCTGGTGACATTAAATGAGTTACCACAGTTATTACTGCTGTCATAGCCAGGCTTTGTCCATGCTGGAGTAACAGTGGTCTGCATCAGTGTGTGTAATGCTCAGTCCTTCAGAGTCCACACAGTCAAACACAATGCTCTCCACATCAACCTCCACGTCCTCTGTGAAGTAACAACCAAAGATCAAATCCATTAGCAGAAGGGAATATGAGGACATTCACTTGGCACATTGAATTTTTTAATAATGTGATGCTAAGGGATAACTTTGGTATTTTCCAACCTAGACCCTATCTTTTCCCTGTGTTTATACCTCTAAGTCACTAATGGGGTCAACAATTTTTTAAAGTAGTCCAGTATTGAACAACGGCACTGCAGCCCAGTCTGTAATCCTTTTGAGCAATTTTGAACCATCCCTGACGCCCACTAAAAGTGCCTGTTTTTGCCATGATGTTGTTAGACACTCAGAACAACAATGAGTCTGTTGGTGGAAAAAAGGAGCACTTTTAGTGGTTATAATGTGACAGTCAGAACTGCCTGTAAGGATGACACTGAAGCTCCATTTTGCTGTTGCTGGCTTTCTCACTTTTCAATGGACCAATTTCAAAAATTGTTGAACTCTTGAGTCACTTAGACACAAATATATGGGAGTTCAGGGTGAAATAAAAGAAATTCACCTTTTAAAATGCAAGCTTTCTCATAATATATTTTATTATGTAGCAAATTCATTTTGAAAAGTTATTTTCAATGCAAATAAATGCATTTAAAAAAATACAAAACAACTCAAATGTTAACTTTTGTTTTAAACTAATAATAAATCATTCACTTGGACACCAGATTTTGGTAAGATACAATCGTGCAATCACTAAATAATTTTCCTACATTCCCAAATATCCTATTGTCCTTTTCTGTTTTTCCTACATAAAACAGTTAAATGTTGACATAAAACCCCCATTTATGAATAGATTATGTTAATGCACGATTAACAAAAATGTGGGTTTTTTTGTCATATTTTTTTCCCCTGAAATGTTCCAATTAAGGCCAGAATATGGATGATTTCAATGTGTCTGGAAAGAGTTTAAAATATTACGAAGATATGCAAAAATCTTTAAGCAACAATTCCCAGCTTGGTAATTACTATGCATGAGATGAGACTGTTCTTGTGTCGGAGGGACCTACCTCTGTCAGAATCAGACCTCTCGGATGACATGGTCGACCCCTGGCTATCATTCCTCATCCTCTCGGAGCCTCTTTGCAGCTGCTCAAGCCGAAACCTCAGCTCTCTCTGCTCCCAGCGCAGGCGGCCCTTCAGCTGCTCAGCAAGCTCATCCTGCTCCTGCAGCTTCTGGGATGGAAAAAGCACAGACGGACAAAGCCTTACCAACATTGTCAGGAAAATACAGCAATGTGGCAAGTGCAGAAAACACAGTGGACTGTGGCGCAGCTCTTTTAACTCCTCTTGTCGAGGTGCCCTCGCTCAGCACTTCCATCAGTCCAAAGCCATCATGTTGTTACTACCTTTATGTGGAGCTGGGCTCGTCTCAGCAGGTTGAGGGTGGTGTTCCTCATGGAGTCAGATGACAGAGGGACTTGCTTTTTGAGTTGCTCCAGGCAGTGCCTCAGCTGAGCTCGTCTGCAAAACACAACAGGTAATAACCCGTGCTGTTTACACCATGCAAGTAAAAACGGGGTATTTATTTGTTGCATAGTTCTCCATAACATCGGCCACCATAAAAAAAAACAGTATTATATTATTATTGTATAGTATTTTGCAACTACAGACAAAACTATCACGTTTATTTGTTTGCAATGAAAAAGGATTCCTTACCTGTTTTTTTCCAGCTCATTGTGAACAGATCTGCAATTACAGAAAGATAATTTGTTAAGCTTTAAAATGACAACTGATTAAAAAAAAAAAAAAAGGTGCCTGGCAATGACAGTCTTTAAGGCAATCTGTTTCAAATGGTGCTTATCAGAAGAGAAAGTCAGACTTTGCAACCACACCCTCTTGACGGTTGTTTGTTATGTAATGTAATCACCTATTGCCACCAGCAGATATCTTCTTGCTCTTCTGTTTGCTTCTCTTGTCAGAGTGATCGGGACTGAGAGGCAGGACTGAAGCATATCCATGTTCTGCCTCTGTTCGGGAAAACAAAAAAACACCATAGCAGTGTTAAAAAAACGCTATGAAATCCGGTCGTTTGCGATGTTTAATGTTAAGTTTTCGCATAGTGAACCTTAGTAAACACTTGCGCTTCCAATGAACATACAACTGTTTATAAACTGTAAGATTAGGAGGACAAAAATCACTCTATTGCTGTCATCGGCATCATCAGCTGGACGATCTGTTTTTTGGGTTTTGGCGCCATCACACACCGCCTATTTATTGTTATAAAACTACTCTGTGCCGCCTCTCAGTTAGAAAAGTCCAGAGCAACGTCCGTAATGTGCAAACAATGAACCAAACTTGTAGTGTTGCTTTGTTTCTGCCTCACTTTCATTCATTGTGATGAGCGCTCAGCGCCGCTCCAGTTCATTTTCAAATTGGATCAGATTGGCGCCTTTGAGTACAATGATGCGGCCGATATGTAGGTCACTGAGTCAAATAGGAAATGTCGCTTAAAAAGACCTCCTGGCTAGAATTTCGATGGTTTCTCGAACAATTGCACCGCATTATGCATCGCTGTTGTGTTTTGCATGCATAGTTACCAACGCTTCATTGTGCATTTGGTTGTTTTAACAATAACCAACTTCTTCCCCATTAAGGCTGACAGTTGCCATAAAATACTTGCCTCTCTCTCTTCTCTCCAGAAACTCAGCAGCCCGAAGAAGCACCTGGATGTTGCAAACGTTCCCTTCCATTGTTGTTTTTGGTAAAAAAAAATGAAACAGCCGCGGGTAAACAACCTACTGTAGTGCAACCGTCAGCAGCCTAAAGTAGATGAAGCTGTGTCTGTGCTACGTCGTCAATCCACCGAACTCGAAACACTGACGCTGCCTTCAGTGTTCCACGCATGCTCGGACATTTGACAATTATATCAAAAATGGGCGACAAGTGGGCGACAGATTCGTTTGACAATACAACAAAAAGATATCCCAAATTATTGACCCCATTAATTTTGATTTGAAAAAATAAACAAAAAAATTCTATGACCAAATCTTACAATTTCTTGAGAGTTTTAGGTAAGCTAGTTCGTTTGCCGAAGGTGACGGCCTCATATTTGTAAAATACTTTAACGTTGAAAATAAAGTAATTATTTGCCATGAACAAGCTGGCATCAACAATGTGTTGAAAAGAGATTTACGTTACCTCTTGTGGTGCAGTGGGTCCATAGATCGGTCGTAGTTTAGCATTTAGGCTAAGATTACAATATTTCCGAAAGTATTTGAAGGCATGCAAGACAACGTAAAACGTCATTGTCAAGACTGCGGCCCCTCCCCTCTCACAGCGCCTTTATTTTTCACACATTAGTTATTATCGTTAACATTAATACTTTGAATATTTGGACCCCGTTTTACGAAAACTAAGAATTGCACAGTTGATAAACGCATCACCTGCGAGCAAGTTGTGTAAAGTTGTATACTTATGTATGTTTTTGCAGTTATTTTTAACTCAGTCTCCTGAACTAGCAATGTATGAATAAACATGCATTTTATTCTCAGCCCTCATCCATCTTTTTCTTTATATCAACATCTTTCTTTACATGACCGAAAACATAAACTGTATTTATTTCCAGTACACTGCATACCGAAAGTATGATTCGGACATATTACAAAACAATCGCTTTTTCAGCGAACAATAACTTCTATGCTCAGCTAATATCCTCAGCGAAACGATCCTTTTCAATGGCTAAAGTAAGCAGGGCGACCAGTCTAATTGTCTTTCAATGTACTGGAGAAAGTGGGAGGAGATGATTGCCCATACTAAATATGGCGCTGACTGGCTTCACTGCGTGTATCGGGTTTCAGTTGTATTCTCTGTAAGGTAGTGAAGCCTTATTGCCAGCAGTATCTTTAACCTATGAACTCCTGAGTGTGCCAGTCCTCCGCCATATTGACTGTTGTCTTGACTGGAGGAGATAGAGAACATTTTGAGGTCCGAGAAGAAACGAAAGTGTGCTCTAAATATTATCGAAACTGGTGCAAACTTGGCCAAAGCGTATCATAAACATCGTTGTGATGGCGAGGAAAAAAAGCAAGCAACAAGGAGTCGCCCAGAAGGAGCTTGTGCCCGGACAGCAGACCGTACCGAAGAGCCCAGTCTCTCCCGGCGATGCAGCTGGCGGTGGCGGCGGAGATGCTGGGTTGGATAGACTGGCCACTACCAGGGCGAACCAGGTAGGTTTAGCTAGTAGCAAGCCAATCGTTGTTTTTAAAATAGGCTAGCTAGCCTCTGAGCTAGCACCTCTTTGCTAATTCAAGCATCTTTTATTGTGCGATTATTTTTTTAGCATGGTCCTGCAGAGGTGAAGTTATATGCATCCGCTGACTGGCTGAAAGCTATTTAAAGCTTTATGTAGTACTCGTAGATGTTGAGCACCCACGTCGTTTGTAGTGTAATTAAATAAATAATAAGCTCAACTTCGCGAGCAGAACAGGCGGTTTTGAGATTGGTAGTGCTAACATTGCAACCCATCGCCTCTACTGGACAGGTGACATTGTGCCTCGGACAGGTCGTTACGTTTCCAGCGTTTGCAACTCTTCATCCGCCCAGCTAACCTTAGCCAGTAGGCTAGCCGGGCTATCATCTCCAGCTAGCGTGCCGCAAACGTGCTTACTGCCTACACTTGAACCCATCCCCTGAAACCACTCACCCAACTGGCTAACGAGCAAGTAGCTAATTAGCTAGTTAGCTGAAGAAGATAGCGGGTTCATAAATAGGATTTTTAACTCTTAGACGTGGTTGGAGTGCTTTATTTGACGCTTTCGTGTTATTTATCGTTTTTTGTTGCACCACACGCTACTCTCTGAGTGTGACAGGAGCTAATGCAAAAAGTTTGAATGCATGTAGTTATCAGCCAGTGATAAGTCGTCAAATTTGAGTTTTTAGACTTAATATGACTTGAGGGTAACTGCTGTATAACTTCACCACTGTCGCCTCAGCAAGCAGCTAACCTTATTTATGACCGCTGAGCTTTACAACCTGCCAGACTTCTACTTAGACTGAATTATCACCTTTTATACCTTATGTTGTAGATCCCCGTCCAGACACTCAAATAACTAGAAATAAAACATTCAGTTTGTGGCAGACTTGTGTTATTCTTCGGTATTTGTGAATAACCTTGTTATCCCGCAAACATCATATTCAGAGGATACTGAGAAACACCTGTCTATCTGTGCTAGTTTATTTGGAACATCAAGATAAAATGAAAACCATCTAACCGCCTTGCAATAATTCTACCTGTATAGAAGTCTTACTGTCCAATTTTTTGCTTAAATTGTGTAAGAAATGTTGATTTAAGTTTTTAAATCGAGATGTTTTGCAGAAGTCTTGTTTAAGCTTGCATTACTCTTAGCTTGGTGTAACCAAAACATTGGCAGCTCAGCACATATGTGCACATGAGTTTCTAAACATCAAAAAAATCTGATAGTCTATTTGATCCTCTTTTTTTTTAAGTTTAACAAAATGATTTGTCACAGATCACAGTTCGAGTGGTCACCACTGACTAAAGCTGGACCCCTTTATCTTCTCCTTATCTGCCTAGCCTATGCACACCTGCTGCCTCCTGTGCCACCGTGAATTTAAGGACTGGGGAGCAAACTCTGTAAACGGTCTCCCTGGGGGCCATGGGACCAAGCTGGCTGACGCCGTGCCTGCACTCTCCCAGGCCTTATTGCGGGAGGCGCCAGGGCGTAAGCTTGCTGATGCGGTGCCCTCGCTGTCTCAGTCCCTGCTGGGAGAGGTGCCTCTGTGGATCTGTCAGAGCTGCTGCAAGAGTGTGGAAGAGGAGGAGAGGCGGAGCACCCAGGAGCAGCCCACGCCGGTAAATAAAAGGAGACTGATTGGGGTCATATGTCTGGATCCTTTTCATGACCTCTTTTGGCTACTTTTTTAGTTAAACTATTTGTTTGTCACAGCTGAGGTAATCTCTTATCTATTCATCACACAGGGCATTGTATTTGCATGGACTTGTTCACTAGATAAATCTGTCTGTCTAAATGTCAGCTAGGATTTAATAAGTTAAAGCATGTAGTCTACTTTTTGTTTCCTTAGAAGTTACTTCTTTGGTGTTTTTGTCTCTAGGGTATAAGTAAGGCAGCAGCAACTGTTATTTCTTTCCCATTTATTTTTACATAATTACGTAGCAGATTTTGAAAACGTAAACTATCATTACATTTTACTGTAGATTAACAGGGTCTATGAGACATTTTGTTAATATTTGGTTCAAAATTGCAGAGGGGGTGCTGAACAGTTCAATGCAGTTATTTATTTATTTATATATAGTAAAATGTTAGTTTTGGGTTACTATTTGTTTTTTCAAGATGGACTATTACATTTTGAGATGTGCTTAAGATGCTAAAATTTGCTGGTTGTCACACACACTAAAACATGTTCAAGGCCGATTGTGGTAGTTACCTGGTGCCACTGGTGCCAGAAGTTAAGGCCATGTTGACGGCCCTGTGATTAACCTGTTGGGCTTTGTTGTGTGTGTTTGTGTGTGTGTGTTTTAAATTCAGGTACCATCACTCTCTTCCTCCTGTAAGTCTCAGAGCTGTGGGAATGGTTACCCGGAGCAAAGTACTGTCGACTGGGACCCAAGTTCCTTCCTGTCAGCCCACAAACTGTCAGGTCTCTGGAACTCTGCCCACACTAACGGAGGGGAACACTGCAGCCACAACACTTCTTCACACTCACAACAAGGTCTGTCATCACTGAATAATAGACAGCTGTAGAAAAAATTGATGGAAGGGACAGTAATCACTTAAGTTTTGGGACATGGGCACAATTTTGAGCAGAGCTTTTATTACTGGCTTGTTAGCTTGCTCACAAAACAAGTAATGTGTGATTCATTTTTAGCCACTTTGTTCAAGTGTTAGTCTACCACATTTTGAAGAACAAAGAGGCATCTCCTAGAAGCTTAAAATGCTCTACTTTCTCATGTCTGCTCAGCATTATAAAAGGTGGAATTAGATTTCAGAAAAAGTTGTTGTCAGAACTACCAAGTGCACTCAGATGCTGGAGATCTATTTAAAAATACCAGCATTTTCAGTGACTAGAATTTAATTTCATTACAGAATACTACTCTTGTCAACTTGTCTAAAACATTAAGAAGAAAACCTTGTGGATTATTACAAAAATACTGTGAGTCAGAGGCCCTTGTCTCCCTGATGTCTAGAATTGATCTAACAAATTTTTTACGGACCCACTTCACTTTTTCCATCATACTAATCACTTCCACCAAATCTTCAGGGCTGCAAAGGACTGCTGCTTTGGACTCTTAAGCATTTATTGCATGTTTTAAGGATACACTACAATGCATAAATAAAGGTAGAGGCAAATTCCTGACTTCCTTATGATGTTATCATCATTATCCCATCATGTTGTCATGATAAAAAATTAAAAACTACAATTCATTAGGTTGTGTCGAGGCTCATTTTGCAGTTGAATTGAAGGACGTCACATTAAAGTGTAATGTTGAAATGTTAAAATAAATAAATAAACCGTTCAGTGGTTTGATAAGCCTGTGTTACAAAGTAACTCAGGTCCACCACTAAGCTGTAATATATTCTGGTCATAACAGAGATATCAGACAGATGTATTGTCAGAGGAGAATCAAATGTGAAAGTTGGACATGTTGGTCTTTTGTTTACATAATGGGAAGCAAAGCATTTGAGACTTTGCCTTTGTCTTTTTCTTCCCGTTTCTTGCTACTCATTAAACCACTTTGTAGAGGTTACCTGGTGCATAACAGCAGTAGCATTTCTAGGCTGGCAAGTACGTGAATGAGGTTCATGTTGCCAAATTGCATTGAAAGTAGGGCAAGTGAAAGTAGTAGCATATGTGCTCAGTGAGTGCAGCTGTGCCTTCCTGCAGGGCAAAGTTACATCGGAAATGGTATATTTTAATTCAAACAATTTAGAAAGTTTGTTGATATGTGATGATGAACAATTATTTTTCTCAACTATGAATAGTTTCAAATGTTTTCTTTAGTTGAATTTGAACTCAGCGACTTGCCATCCTTAATCACATCCCTTAGCAAATATTTACACAGACAGACCTTCACAGATAACAATCAGAAAGGGGTACAACCTTTCAACAAATAAAATGTTCTGTTTATGTACAAATGTTGTAGTTCTACACCTTGGAATGCTGGTTCTCCTTCTGAGAGCAGTGAGTGAGACAGTCAAACATGTCAAAACATGCATTCAACTGTTAAAAAACTGAATTACAGAAAAATCAGCACCTGGAAATAAACAAGTCAAGGGTATAAGCAAACTATATACATTGTGGTTGTTTGTGTGATATGGACTGTAAAAAAATTTGCACACATTCCTTTACAAAAATCATAAACCATTTTTCCATCTCCAGCTGTAACAGCAGGGTCTGCCTGTCATGAGAAGAGAGGACTTCATGAAGCGCCTGGGAAATCTGCTAAAACATCGGGGACCAAAGTTTGTCCCTACAGTCACCCTTCATCCCAGAATTCCAGTGGATCTTCTGTTGGAAACCCCCTGTCTACCTCAGCAGACCTTTGTAAGACCACTCCCAAGCACTTCAAGAGCATGTGCCGTCGACCGACACCACCAGGTAATATTAGGTTAATCTCTGAGTATTCAAAAGAATTTCATTAAATGTGATCCTTGCATAGAAAGATCCTCTTATCAAACTGAATGTTTCAAATCTCTTCTTGAATGTACTGTTTTTAAACCAAAAAATGAATCTTACAAATCTGAATCCTATCCATTTGACTACAATTAATTTTTAGCTGTTTTAATGTACAAAAACTTACATAAAGAGAAACCTTTTTTAATTGACATCATTCAAACAAGATTCATTATAATACATAAACCTTTGTTTAGATTAAAGAAAGGTTTTATTCCTGAACAGCATTGGCAAGCCAGTGTTTGTATTTTGCTTTGAACTAAATTAGCTTAGTTCATTAATAGAAATGTGGACCAATTTAAGGCATATAGTTGTAACCAGGTTAATCGTAATTGGTCTTCTGATTTAGGTGCCATTTAAGTGTCTATTTAGGGATTATTTGGGGAATGAGAAATGCCTTGTGAAGTAAACTGTAGAGTCCGAACACTAATTGATGCACCATGTGAAAAGCAATTTGACGTTTGTAATCTACAAGTCATTTTTGTGTGTTGTTTTCTATTGTCTAGGTGAAGCCTTCCACCCCAGTGACCACCATCAACACACAGACTTGTCGGTACCCCCCAACAGTCCCACCGGCTTGTCGTCTCAGCATTCCTCACTCCTGCCCCCAAAGCCGAACTCTGGGCAGCACAGCCACGTAACCTCCTCGTCTGGCACTGGTGTGGCAGCCCATGCTCCCTTTTCCCCGCTGGTACCAAACCTCCACGGTCCTACAACCAAACTCAACTCTCCCAGTCCAGACAGCCCAACATCAGTCCATAAGCCTAGCCCGTGCAAAAACTCCCACATTCCTGCTGTCAACACACAACACAGCAAACTGGGCACATCTATTATGGGCTGTAACCACCCTTGTAATGGACACAGTGCGGGAACAGTGGCAACTTCAAATGTAGGCCATCTGACAGCTGGGACCTGCAGGTTAGCTTAACTATCTCCGCTTTGCTTTTTGTTAGAATGTGAAATAGAGACAACTAGCTAGAGCTAGAGTCGCTAGCTGTTGCATTCATAATACAAATGTATTCTCAAGGTAAATTTTTTTTGTTGTTGTAGGGACCAGGCATGTAAGGGGCACAAAATGACTAATGGGACATTGTGCCACCCTTCGTCTGAGCTGGATGAGGGGGAGGATGAAGACAGCAGCTCTGAGAGGAGCTCCTGTGCCTCCTCCTCCACCAACCAGAAGGACGGAAAGTACTGTGACTGCTGCTACTGCGAGTTCTTCGGACACAATGCGGTACTTTGAAGCTTTTTGCTGCTTTTCTCCTTTTGCGTAGTTTTGTGCTGGGTTCCCTTTGTGTTTTATACTTGTTAAACATATATTAAAAGCTGAGATATAGAACACATTATAATGTATTATTTAATCACAGCCTCCAGCTGCACCAACAAGCCGTAACTACGCAGAGATTCGAGAAAAGCTCCGGTCACGTCTGACCCGGCGTAAGGAGGAGCTGCCTCAACGTCAAGATTCAGAACTGACAGTGGCCAGTGCTATCGACAACAGGGACGTAGATGAGCTGCTAGACTTCATAAACAGTTCTGAGCCCAAACCTGTCAACAGTGCCAAGGCTGCCAAAAGAGCACGACACAAACAAAAGAAGAAGGTGGGGTAACTTTGAAATCATGTTTGACTTTCATTCATCTTATTTACTTTATGTATTTTACACATATATGTTAGCCTAGTTACACTAATATAGACTAAATTAAAAAAGTCAATATTAGGATTTGAAAGATACAGTGTGTATTAAGGTATTTAAAAAAATTATGAAATCTTTGTTGCATATTTTGTTGAGTTCTGTATCTATGTTATCCCAAATATTTTCAACAATTGTTTTAACTCAGAGAAACCTGTAATTTCATTCAATGTAATGGTGCGTTTCACATTGTCTACTGTGGCTAACTTCAGGGATAACACCAGTCAGAGAGTGAGGACAAAGCTGTCACGAAATGTAAAGTGAATAATGCTTTATCAGATAACCTCGTACGTTAACATTTCTAACTTAGTCAGATAGATTTTATTCAAACGTGGTGGTTACTTAACAATAAAATAAGCAAATCCTCTGACTAAGGCTTTATCACAACAATATTCAAACTATGTGAGTAGACAGGATTTGAATCCCATGTAGTAAGGGCAGACTGCCTCAACAATGAAAACTGCTTTATAGAGCGGCAATTACATATTGTAGACTGGCTGAGTGATGCTAAAAAGAAAGCAAGCATAGTTATCATAAGGGATTTTGATTTCATAAAAATATTAAGGACTAAATTTCAAAATCAGGAATTAATTGTAGAATACGTAAATAAGATTTCAAATCTCACCAGACATTTGATGCAAAGTTATTGTTGTTTGGTATGTGGTGCTACAGATGCAATTTCTATTAACTGGTTATAGACTGTGGGTGTAGGCGTGACATTTGTTTGAAAATTTTAGTTTTAATTCTCCCTCCTTTCTGCGATCTGTAGTTATTTTGGGGAAAACCTTGCTGAATCCTGGGCTTAGTGCCGCCCAACATGATTGTGATTGGCTAAAAAAAAATACAAACAGGGCAGGTTTTTCTTTGTTTTTTTTCTTGTCTTATAGCAGAATGATATTTTGTGCAGTTGGACATTAGTTCAGTGCTTACACAGCCCCGTTGTAATAGTGCTGCCTATTATTAAGAATCGAGGTTCAACACAAAGCCTTACCAATTAATTATTTTTTAAAAAAGTCATAAAATTACCTGTTTCTGTTTCAGGAAAAAGCTCAGCAGGGAAACATGGGTGCTGCAGGCAGTGACCCCAACTCCAATCCATCTGAGCCTGTCGACGAGCCCCTCACTGATGGTTCAGAAGCCAGTCGGTTGCTCGACTGGCCTCAGCTGGAGCTTGAACGCGTCAACAGTTTTCTCACCAGTCGACTTGAAGAGATCAAGAACACCATCAAAGACTCAATTCGGGCCTCGTTTAGCATGTACGACCTCAATCTGGACGTCAATGACTTTCCAAAGAAGGCAGCCACATTGGAAGGAAACCATTTACTGTCTCATCTCAATGGCTCTTCTGACCTGCAGCAGATAGATCTTGACCTGGCCCCTCTTTCACTGGGAACCTTTAAGAATCACCTGGACCTGGTTAATGGGTGGGAGGACACAACCACTGTGTCGTCCCCTAATACCACCAACACGGCCTCAGGGGTCCCTGCGGTGTCCAAGGACATCCAGCGGTTGCACAATAGCCCCAATCTCTCAAAGCTCATAAGGATTCGATCACCTGAAAGATGCACTTCCAGTGGATCTGACAGTTTGCCACAGGTGCCAGCCCAGGCTAAATCGAAGGAGGATGCCCCTGATCCCAAGAACACAGCAGTTGGAAACAGTGGTGCAAAGTCAAAGAAGAATAAAAAGCAGCAGCAAAGACAGGAGCAATCTGTGTCAGAGCAGAATTCCAACAAACCAACCAAAGCTGCCTCGGGGAATGAAACACAGAAAACCAACGAGTCAAAAGAAATGGCTCCTAACAGCTCAAAAGCTGGAAACAAACAGCCCCAGCATTGTGCAGACAGCCAGAGAAATGGGCCTAAGAAAGCTGAGGAGGGTAGATTTTCCAAACATCCAGCAAATGGAGCAAATGGTGGCCTCTTGTATGCACAAAAGGGGAAAGGTGACACAGAAACACGAGGTCGGTCCGAGCAGGAATCAGAGAGCAAAGCTCACCCTGTCATTTCAGCAAATGGGCAGCAACAGCAGCAGCAAACTAAGGGGAAAAGTAAGAAGAACAAGAACAAGGGGGAAAAATCCAGCAGTGCTATCGGTACAGTAAACTTTCTCAACATGTAAAAGTCAAAAATGACTTACCTCGTAATGGTTTGTTTTAATGTTAGAGAATGTTTCAATCTTTGCTTTTATCCCCTTAGATGATGTATTTCTTCCTAAAGATGTGGATCCAACAGAAATGGATGAGATCGATCGGGAAGTGGAATACTTCAAAAGGTGGGTTGAAAATAGCAGTGAATCAAAGCTGAACTGTCACGCTGATAAACTTCAACTGCATCACTAAAGCTGACTGTTATTTATATTCCTCCTCTTGTTTGTCTGACTTTTTTTTTTTCACTTCAGATTTTGCCTTGATTCTGCAAAACAAACTCGCCAGAAGGTAGCAGTGAATTGGTCCAACTTCAGCCTCAAAAAGGTTCCTTCCAATGCAGCTCAATAACTTGGACGAGTGCCAGGAAAAAGAAGAAACTCCACCATACCACAAACTCTTTCAGTAGAGCCCTGTTTGGCCTGAGGCCTTCTCTCATTCCTGTTTTCTTCTCTTCCTTACTAAGCCAAGGGACCCTGGTTCAAATCATGCTCTCCATTTAGAAGACTGACACATGTGGCTGACCAGCCAGGGATCACTCTCAAGGCCAACTCTACCCTTTGCTATTATTGCAATGTTCACTAAATGAGAGATGCAAAAATGGAAAAAAAAAGTCTGTGGAATCCACTGCATCCATGTGCTTACGTATGTAGTATGTAAACAATTACCTTACATGAAATAAATGTTTTTATCACAAATCTGAGACATTTTAACGTTGTTAAACTTCTGAATTCCAATCAGTTTAATTTGGTGCTCATCATCCGTTACACTCTGTATGTCTAGTTTCCCCCCCACAACATCAAGCTAAGCAGACATTTGACTTTTACTATACTACTGTCACAGGAGAGCAAGACAACAGTTTGACTCAAATTTATGAAAAATCACTCCTCCTATCGCTTCTGCAGGGAGCAATAGTGGCAACAATTGCATTGATTTTACTCACAAGCAGACTGCAGTGCATTTCGTAGCAGATAGTTTTCTATTAGATTACCTTTTCCCCCGATATTTATTTGTGATCATGAAATGACTTAGTAACCATGCAAGACTGTTATCTCTTCCAAGAGATCATGGTATAATGTTAAAAACATGAATGTTTGACCTTTTTAAGTAAAGTAATGCCTAAGAAACTTGTGGGAAAATATACCAGTTTTACAGTGTACAACACTTGGCTCACAGAATGCATAAAAAAAAAAATTACAAATCCAATTAAGTACCCATGCAGATATGTTTCCATGCATGACATGTATAACAGAAAAATCTAGACACTGTTCCCTAATGCTGTATTTGGCAGTTATGTGTGTCTGTTATTTTACTGTCACTGTCAGTCCTCCCTTGGTGTTACTGAGCAATTATCTTGAATAGCGATATCTATGATACACTCTTACATCTGTAAAGGAATGTCCTTTACCACAGTTCTTTCACTCCTGAGTTGTCTTTTTAACCCTTTTATCCCAGCAGAGACAGGTACACCAATGTGCAATCGTTTTACCATTGGAACCATCACACATTGTCGACGCAGTTCATTACAATGCTTGTACATATTGAGTGATTATTTGAGGCCCTTTTGAGCCTTTGTCAAGCGTTTCTGGGGGTTGTGTGTGTGTGTGAGTGTGTGAGAGTGTGAGAGATATATTTTCAACCATACTACTCTTTTCCCTGTACTGTGACCATGGTGGCACCCTGTACCTCAGCTAACTCATCTGAAGTCCGAGTGTTGATAATCTTTTGATGAGAAATATCACTGAAGGGTTGATATTTTTTTCGACAAGGGCCTTGAGATTTACACCAGTAACCATGTTTTAGCTGATGGCTTTCATTGAGATGGATTTCTGTCTTGAATCTGTGCTGAGATTTTGTTTTCATATAACATCTCTGATGCTTTCCAGGTTATATCCAATTAGAGGAGATTATCTTAATGTTTCGAATGTAGATTTATACTATATCAATTATAGCCAAGTGTATGTTGGCTTGTTTCTTTTTTTAAAAAATCACTTTTGATACTGTGAAAAATCTTTCGTAAGAAAGATTAAAAACAATACAGTTTTGACAAAAAATAAAGTGTGGTGTTTGTTTTCTACGTTTAACTATCCGGTTGGGTTACCATTTAATGGCTTATCAAGCACGGTCTGTCTCTCCAAAACCAGACTCCGCGGATTTAACGTTTTGCCGCAGCGTCTCGGGAAAGTTTGACCCTTCCAGCGTACCGTACAGTCTCAAGGCTTCCTGTGTTGTGTAAACATGCGGATTAATGTTAGCTGTTAAATTTTATGTCGGGTATTTAGTCTGAAATTCTTCTTGAGTAGATATATAAACGTCACTGCATTCATAACTAAAATGGAGACCGAAAATCGACCAAGAAAGGTAAGTCGGATAGATATTTTTGTTCACATCAATGAATAGGCAACAGTAGCTAAAGCTAGGTAAAGTTAGCTAACTGTGTAGCCGAGATCTCAACAAGCCAAACGTTACCTGCTTTGTATTATTATGATGAACACATGATGAATAACGATTAATAACGTTAAATTGGCATGTTTAAATAAGATGCGTTTTCTGTGTATATTTAGTTGAAAGTGTAACGTTTGTTAAAGTTACTTGCTAACTAGCCAAAATGCAATAGCACAACAACCACGACCAATACGTATTTGCAACGTTTATAGTGACGGATGTTACCAGTCACACCCGATTATAACAACCTGCATTGGTATTTTTAAACATAAGAGCACTTGTGTGAATTTTCTAATTTCTAAATAGTAAAATCAATTTCAGTATAATCAATGTTCCTGGAGATCAGTGTAAAGTTGCAAGGCTAAAGTGTATACACTTCACATGTAAAGACTATTCACCTTCAGAAAAGTCACCTTTACTAAATAATAAAAACTGAAGTGACATTGTTGTCATCTGTTATACTGTTTCATGTATTATTCACAAATAAACTCCTGTAATTAAGAATTGCATTAGAAACTATCATTAGATGTGTTTGAAGGCTGTTTCTGGCAGACTGCAGAGCCCTCGTGTGTGACAAGGAGAAAACAAGGCAACATGACTAAAAATGTTTGACAAATGTCTTTTTAGAGATCGTATGGGGAGGATGAGAAGTCTGGCTCAGAAGGATCAGAGGATGATGATTATGTTCCATATGTTCCAGTCAAAATACGAAAACAACAAATGGTAGGTTTCTCTGTACTCTCCTGTTTATACTGTTCGAGAAATAAGCAACGATGCACCCGTCTGATCCACTGGTTTGTTATCAGAGCCAAGATCTCGTGAAACGAACCAGTGATTGTGAGATGTTACCGTGTGACCAGAGATCAGTCTCTTCATCAGTTTCGTTAAAAAGTTCTGTATCTTTCCTCCACTTTTCTCTATGGCACGATACAGATTCCCTAGCTGTTCCTGGCCTTGAGTAATCATATTTAAAAGTGAGACCAGTAATTTCAATACAACGAGCTACATAGTTTATTAAATG
>JAQNCA010000032.1:9099940-9113103 GCA_029783725.1 Acanthurus tractus | reverse complement strand
CTACACACAGAGCTTGGAAATATTGACAACTAAAGTGTCAAATTTTGGACCTGATAGCTCAATAATCAATATTGAAGGGATGACCATCCAATATGAGATTTGTGATAAATAATCTTCAGTAATGTTAATATAATCATGAATTAAGTCAAATATTAGAATCTACTTAATTGTAACACAGCTTTTACAGCCAAGGAAAGATAACACTCATACTGCATCACAGCATCATGATACTCAAAGGGTAGGAAGATATTTAGGCTTATATCATAACAATACAGCCTCAGTTTATTGCCATTCTTTTTGTTTTATTTATTACACTTATTCTCCACTAAAACATCTTAATACTCAATTTAAGTCTACATTTCCTGACATTTTTAAGCTTTTCCATGCTGTACTCAAGTTGGCACAGACTGACTGCAGTCTGGGCAGAATTTTACAAAATGCATTTCTCAAGTTTTCATGTGGTGTAAGCTGTTAATTTAGTGGGACCTGGCAATAAACTAAATCCTCTTCTGCACTGACTGAACTCAGGAGAAATGACTAAAGTTAAATGGTATTATTGTCCAGGTCAATGTAAAGATAATTCTGTTTCATCACATCTTGATGGAGTTATAAATGGTTACACATAAATATTTCAACTTAATGACATATTGAACTGCAAATTTAACCCATCTCAATGTATCTCAATGTAACTCCACTGCATCTTACATTTAGACTAAAACAAGATTACAGCAGTGAGAATCTTAATTGACTCTCGTACATTGAATACTACAAGTAAACGACAACTGAAACATTTTTCTTTTGGTTACTGTTGCTAGCCTTTATTTTGCTTTCAGTTTTAGTCACATAACACTCAGAAGAATTAATCTGTGATGAATTTTATATGTTGAACTAAAACAATGTTAGCAATTGCTAAAAAAGTTGCTGTTTTGACCCAAGAGGATTTAAAAATACTGGTCTACAGATGATACTGAGATCTAATGGATACTAACTGCTTGATTTATCATGTCAAAATGCCGTCAGTGTGGTTTGTACTTTGCCTAGGCTGCAGATTGGCACAGAGCTGGTTTTTAATTGAAACACCTCTTGCAAAATTTAAGCAGAAGCAGTAAGACAGTACTGCGTAGCGGATCATATTTACTCAATATTTGGGGTCAGAAAAATGAAACAATTTTAATAAATGATAATCAGATTGAGAAGGTAGTAGGACACATTCTAAACTAAGACAGGGCTCTATTAACTTCACACAAGATGTGAAATACACAGGAAAGAATAGAAGTGTAAGTGTGGGGGGCGGGGGGGGGGGGTAAATTAAAATTAAAATGATTAATGATGATTAAAAAAAATTTGAGAAAGCATATACCAGGCAGAACATACAGTAGAGTCCCTATTATCCTGTATGAGCAGGCTAGGAAAAATATATTGTTATCTTTGACTCCTATTAAGACATTTGTGTACACACAAAAATGTGTGAGGCTGTATCAGAAACTGTAGGGGGAACAATTATGCAGCACCAACGAGATGTTTCAAGAGGTGACATTTGTAGACAGTGGAAAGCATCTAAGACATTTAACCAATTTGCATGAAGTATATTTATAGTTCACTTTGTAAAAATGTGCAATACATTCTTTCCTCCCTGATAAAGGGTGTGCCTCGATATTAGCAAGAGATTAAATGTTTCGAGAAAAGGCAGTAAGGTAACTCAATGACTAATATGTTTTTTCCATTAACTGTAGAAAAAAATTAAGCCATCCAGTCTAGGATATTTCAGATTCAACAGTGTCAAAAAGCCTCAGAATATCATGTGAAGCAGAAGTAAAACGGTGTGTCATCTGCGTAAGAGCAGAAACAGATGCAATAGAAGTGAACTGTTTTAACCAAAGTTATAGCAGCGTAATATGATTTAAATCACTGAACAAATGTTACGGATAACCAGCTTTTTTTCCCTTCTCCATCATCTACAACAGAGAACATGGCGCAAAATGTGGGTGTTGCTCTTTAGACCGAGCTCCCAAGGAGTAGGACGCTTGGAGCTCTTTGCTGTACTTGATAACATATCCGACCAGAAGAAGGTTATGCGGCAGAAAACACCAGAGAGAAAGGTGGTGCGTTTAAGTGACTGCGTCAGTGTCACCTCTGCTCCGAAAGAGTCTTGCCCTCCTGGCTGCACAGCCTTCTACCTGAACACCACACAATCCAACTACACCATGGCCTCCACAGAAAGCCAGGACTGGATAGATGCCCTCTGTTTTTTAGCCTTCCAGGTATCCCACGTCTCTCCTCTCAACCATAACAACTTTTCCCTTCTTTGTTTGTATGAGGAGCTGTGTTATCATTTGGGAAAGGTGGGTACAAACCTTACCCATCAGAGATAAATCGCACAATGAGGAAGTTCATACAGTATCTGTAACTTCTCTCACTTCACTTCTCTAATTCTTGTGCTTGCACAAGCTCTGTTCTTTCTTGCATCTTGCCTCTTTGAAGTCATAAAACAGTGATAAGAGGTAAGTGTACACTCCATGTAATGTTTACCATGCCACTGTGTTTACCAAAGGATCCTGGAGGATCAGACAAAGGGGCTTTCGAGAGAGGAAATGGCTTGGCCATGGAGGACAATGACCTTTACTCATCTTGGGAAACTGGTAATGTTTGTCAACAAGCAACCAAAAATATTGTTCAGTTACTGAGGATCAGCTGCAGTAGTTCTTTCACTCATACCAGGAGGTTTATTGAATGGTTATCATGTTTTTGTAAAACTTCCATCATTTTTTGTGGTTTCCCCATCTTTGTTATGAGTAATTTTAACATCACACTCACCAAAGTGATGGCTGAGATCCCATATCATTGTCAGACTATCTGACCTGTAGGATTTCTTGCTCTGTCAAACTGTATTTTAAAGCTGGTGTGTTTTTTTTCATCAGCAGTTAATCAGTTGTGTATCTTGTTTTCATACTTCAACAGAAACAAGTGCCAATACTAGACAAATTGACCCAAATTGAAAGTGGAATAAGGGTGAATAAATGCATATTATAATGAAGGAAAAAAGCGAGCAGTGAGGTTAAAATGTCGTGGCATCATAAACATATGACATCAGCAGAAACCTTGAATAAGTGTGAGCAATAGCAATAGCTACTAATTTATTCAAACATGAACCTAAATGTATTTGCGTCAGCAAGCTCCCATTTAATTAAATGTATTTCTTTTTATTTCCTAATGGATTATGCCTCTCCTAAAAATCTTGGCAGTCCAGTCACATGGAGAGATTAGTAGAATAAGAGCAATGTAAAATCAGCATTTTTCTGCATAAGAATGATACATGGTGTGCTCTTATTCCTTTTGCTGGTGTCTTGCTGACTCAGATCATCTGTAGTTCTGCTGCACTAACCTCTCTCGTTTTAAGCTGCAAATGTTTTCTGCTGTTTTCATGTTTAGGTAAGACCCTTCTTCCAAACCAGTTCAGAGTAACTGTCCAGAGCACAGAGGCGTCCAGGAGGTGTCAGTTGGCTGGGGAGTATCTGGTCTCCCCGGAAAAGCAGGCCGTGATACTGCAGGCAATCAATTCTGGCCACATCATCTATCGCTGGCCGTACATGCTCTTACGCAAATTTGGACAGGTTGAGGTAAAGTACTTCTGAATTCCTGCAAAATAAGAGAGGGAACAACAATGATTTCAAACTTCATGATCATGTGAACCTGACATTCAGCTCAGATTATTTATATGGCTTAATAGAGAAAAGGGTTGACCTTTAAGAAAATACACTATTGATTTTCTTTTAGAGCATTAGTTGAGAAGATGGATGCCCCTCTAATGTCTCTGTATGGTAGATTTGCAGCTACAGTCAGCAGCTGATTAGCTTAGCTTAGCACAAAGACTGCAAACAGAGAGAAAAAAATTAGCCAGGGTCTGTCCAAAAGCAACAAAATCTGCCTAACAGCTCCTCTATGGCTTCCTAATTAAAAAATGAGTGTTCACCTTGTTTAATCTGTATTCTTTGTGTCAAAACAGAAGTGTAAAAATGACATGATTTTTACCATTTTACTTTCTGTTTTTTAACCTCACACTTGACCTTTAAGCGAAGATAATCAGCTGCTGGTAATGGCTTCATATGTATCAGACACACAAGAGAATGGTGTGAATTTTCTCACCCAACATAGCAAGAATGCAAGTAAGCATATTTCCCAAAATGTCACACTGTCCCTTTGTGATGTGTATTAATTGATGCGACTACAGGGTGGATTCAGCATTGAGGCAGGCCGTCGCTGCAAGTCAGGAGAAGGACTGTTCATCTTCCTGTCCAGGCATGCCCCCCAGATCTTCCAGACTATATTAAGGCAATGTTCTGTGGAGAGGAGCCCCCTTATGAAGCCATCTTGTGTCCAAAGATCATTCATTGACCCGCCACCTGTCATCCTCCCTACCTCCACCAACCAGCACCTTGGTCCTCCTGCCTACAGCGCTGCAGATCTTTCTGCTGACACAGACGATGAGTCTGAGCACAACTATTCGACTATTAAGGCTGTAGGAGAGAAAGATGAGGACAAGGAAGAATGGTGTAGTTCTCTCGAAGCTGTAAACCTGGATGATGTCATGGACCACAACATTTATTCCAACGTAAACAGAGCCACACCTCCTGTTAACAGAAAAGAACTGATCAAACCTGAGAAGGAGCAAATCTATTCGACTGTGAAAATAGTTGAAACTCCTTCGAATCCCCAGCTGCAGGCCTTTCCACCCCCTCTCCCTCAGCCTGTTCTCCAGCCTGCTCCCTGCACACTTCCCCAATCTGTTCCCTCCCTACCCAAGCCCCGATTCCAGCGTCAGCCCTCTGTGAATAACTTCATCCAGCCAGGATATAATGCACCGGCTCAGGCAGTGGATGACATGAAAGAGATGGAGGAGGCCATCAGCTCCCCTGCGCTTGCTCCCCCTACAGAGCCCCTTGGCAGTTTTAAACACAGGCTGGCAGAAATCATTTCCAAGGACCTGGCAAAGTTCCATCCACCTCTTCCCTCCAAAGCGGGCAGCCCCACATTTCCTCAGTAGGCTATTACTTAACAGACAGACTAGAAGGAGCCATTTTTACCATGATAGACTGTCATAAAGCAGAATTAGTTTCTTTATTTCTTTGCAATCCATTCCACTGGGATCATCAGATTTTGGCTCGCAGGTGTTTGTAAAGTTTATCTGCAGTGGTGGAATGTAACTCTGTCCAGTTTCTAGAGTAAGTGACTCTGCTGAAGTACAGTGCTGAGGAAATTGTACTTTACTTAAGTAATTACATTTTATGTTAGTTTATACTTCTATTCCACTTCATCCCAGAGGGCCAAGATTTGACTTTTTTATCCAACAACAGTTATTTTAACAACTTAAGCCACTTTTCAAGGTGAGGCTATTATACAAAACATGATCTGCTTGTAAAAGACAATGTACTTACATGGATTACGTTACCCAGCATAAGTAGTTAACTCTGGCCTCCCATTTACCAGATGTAAAAATAGTGATTAGTAAACACAAAATGTATCAATCATTGCAATCCCATAATAGAATGTATATTTTTCTGAAATGGGTCATTCTGCTTTTGTTTTTGCTGGCTCATTAGGTATATTTTAGTATGTTTATTTAAGAAAAAAGTTTGAATGTAGGTCATTTACTTAGAATATTTTCTTACTACAGTACTGCTATTTTTACTTTAACTTAGGTAAAACATCTGAATGCTTCTTGCACCGCTGTCCCTGTTATCTGTGGCCTGTTATGAATGTGTTTACCTGGCATATATTTTATCTGCTGGATTTTTTTTCTTGCAAAAAAGAGGACTCAATTGATGTTGTTTTTCGCTGCTGGAACTTTGGACAATATGTGTTGCAGTATTCTGAATGTGATTTTGCTATAGCTGATATGCTGAATGAACATCTGTCTGTTGGACTGTTTTGTTATTGAAAAAGCTTTGATAAAAACAAATGATTTTTATACGTTGTTGCTTATAAATTCATTATGTTAAAGGAAATACAAAAATATTTTGTCACATATAAATTGAAAGTCTTGCAGACATATATAGACCAAGAACCTAAATGTGTATTAGTATTTCACATGGTAGAGATAATGAAATTTAACTACCCCAAACATATAGAAAAGTGGGGAAAAACAGCCTATAAAACAATATGAATACACACTCATGTTCAAGAATATCTTTATTGTAGCAAAACAATCCTCATAAAGTAGCTGTACATAAATAGCAAAATAATTGTTTTTAATTTAGACAAATGTCACTATTGACACCTGAAATGTCATTAGTGATGGTTCAGGCCATAAAGTGCATTAAAAAGGCCTCTGTAAGTCCATCATGGCCCAAAAGAAGTAAAAAAATATATATAAATCATGATCTCTGTCGCTGTCTGTGAGTTTTATCTGGGTTTTCCATTTGGCAGTGCAACATCTAGGCTAATAAAAATGAAGGGAAAATATGTAGCACTATTTCATGTGATCTACACCTCTACAAGCTGTAATATTTGGTTCTCCTGTTTTTTTCTATATGAGACACTGCAGTTTTAAGAGTAGAGTTTGCTGCTCTCTGTTACTGTCTTCCACTCTGACTTTCCTCAATGTCACTGAAGTGCGAGGATTCCCCATCACTGCTGCTGGAAGACGTCGCTGACTTGTTTGACCCCAAGTCGGCTGTAGGTCCAAGTATTATGAAGTGGCCAACGGAGGCGCAGGGCTCACGCTGCTCGGTGGTCAGCGGGTTCTGGGGCTGCGCAGTGGCGGCTGGCCGGTGTGAGCGGATCACGTTCCTTCTGGCGGTCTTGTCAGCTGAGCCTGGACGGGGACTCCTGCACTCCGGGTGAACAACGCCGGCCAGGAGCTCCGACAGCTCAGTGATGTAAATCTGCGCCATTTGGAGGGTGTCATACTTGGACAACTTTCTCTCGTTCTCCAAGGACGGGATGACGCTCCTCAGCTCGTCAAACGCTTTGTTCAGGCCGTGCATCCTTCTCCTCTCCCTGGCGTTGGCCGCGACGCGCCTGTGTTTCTGGGGGCCGTAGTGGCTCGCCTTGCATCCCTCTGCTGCCTTGTCACAGCCTGTATCTGTGATGCCTGGAGCGGACACGCACTCAGGAGGTTTACTCATTGGCTTAAGTCTATCCAGTGAGTGGCCCGCTGCCGGAGCGCCGTGTGCGTCCCGTCTGGAGAACGCATGGAGAGAGTTTGAAGAAATCCAAGTCTTGGAGTTGATGTGGGCCAGGTTGCGCTGCTGCAGCAGGGTGAAATCCTCTGGGAACTCTGGCCAGCTTGAAAGCTCTGCTTTTGCAGTCATCACTAGAATGGCCTGAGGTTGTGCACGGCAGGAAGAGGTCACACTGAAGACTCTGGCTGATGCCCTCGTCTCTGGAGTGGTTTGCACTGCGCCAGCATTTTATACAGCCTCCCTTCAGTCACCTTGGTGTCACACCCAGCAGCTCCAGCAGCTCTGACAGCCAGCAGCCTCTGGAGGCAGCAGCCAATCGCACAGTCCCCTCTGACCCTGTCAAGGAACAATTAGACAAAGCTTGCCTTTTTTCCTATTGTGCATTGTAACTTAATCACGACACTGTTATTATCCTCACACAGAGGGGAGCCGAAAGTATAAATCATGTAAGAGCGTGGCTATGTTAAGAAAAACTTGATCTAATGAGGCCATTTAATAAAGACTGGGCTGCCTGGATGTCAGCGTTATCATCAGAGGTAACAGAAATAAAGTGTGTGTATGCCAAAACGGTAACATTTATTAGTCATTTAAAAGACTTGTTGTTTTTTACAAATAGGACTCAGAGAGTTTTCCAGTGTTTCTTTTATCTTTAGTTCGTACTTTGTTCCCGTTATTTATGATTTTTCATGGTAATCTAAAATTTAAAATGTAAGCTAAAAGTAAGATATTGTATAAAAAAACCTCATTAAGGCTCTATCATCAACATTACTATCATCATCAACGAACCGATCCCGGTTCATGGAAAATGAATTTGGACATCTTTCTCACGAGCAAAGGAACTGGCTCTGACCCTTGAGAGGTCTGGCAGCAAGGGTTTAACAAACAGTAAAAAGGTGGACGATCTTTTGCGGATTATTTGCAGAAGAATAATAAAACGAACAGGTGGAAGGCAAGGCTTGAGGCACACCTGTCTATAGCAAAGTCATGATAACTGATAAGTCTGAGGGCGATTTATGAATCATTTAACAGGAGACATTAGGATCAAAACAAGTAGTCTAAGTAAGTCTACACTGCGAGAAGTTCTGTTTATATTATTATTGTTATTATTATTATTGTTCTTTTTGTTTTTGTTGTTACAATAATATATAATTTATTCATATAAATATATATATATATATATATATATATTGTTTTCTTAATGAGACCAAATCAAGTCAGATAAATATATTTTGATTGGTCACATGGCCCCTGTGCCTATCAGCTGTTGTCCCTTGGCACCTCACCCAAGCTACACACCTCTGTGTCACAACCAGTGTCACCCACGTCTCCCATATGCCGCGCGCAGCGACAACTCAGCGTTCACACTGACACTCGCTGCTCTGACACGAGAGCTAATCACTCATTAGGTCATCAATTACAGGAGAGGACCCTCTTCAGCTCCGGCGCGGACCTGTCCGGTGGGAGCTCCGAGATGCTGTGATGATGGCGACTTGGGCAAATTTGGCATTCACTGGCCAGCTCTCTTTCTCTGTGTGTGAGCGAGTGTGACAGTCGGGGTCGAGCACTGGTAAAGAAAATCACCGTGACCTGCCTCGCCGCCAGCAGTTTAATGAGGCCTGGTCTTAGTTGAATAAATCGGCACGCTCTTCGTCCCCGGGTGTCCATTCATTTTTTTGGAGGGGGGCTACATGAATATTTCATTCCTTCAGCCCCGCCGCCAGCGCAACAGCCTGTAACCCTGCGTGCGAGCCCTAAAAATGCGACCACACTTCCCATCTGGTGCGGGGCGTGAGCGGGGGAGTGGCAGCGGAGGCCGCCGAGGTGTGAGGAACATTTCTAAGGTCAACTTTGGTGACCTCCTGCAGGAGGGAGAGGGGGGACACCGTTGTGCCCCACCAGTCAAGAAGGGAGGAGGAGACTGTCAAGTGACAAGTTATGGCAACTTTCAGCGCTGGTCCAAGCCTTGTTGAGGGTCCACACATGCAAATTTACCCCCCCCACCCCCCAACACAGTTCATCTTTAAGTGTTATACTGTAATATCTTATGCTTCTGCATTGTTTTTACTGAAGCCTTCATGTGTAAGCAGCACTAATCATTTGTTGTGTCTGTTAAGTTCAAATCTGCAAAGTTCCTTAACTATTTACCATTTGCTCTGAAATAAATCTGGCAAAACAAAAGTATTTCCCTCTGGAAAAACAAACAAACATAAAATGTAAATTTTCAAGAACGATAACATTGTCCTTTTGTAAAAGTTGCTTCCATCACTGTAGATAAAAAAAAAAAGCAGTGGCAGTAAACAAGTGATCTACTTAGACAAGACAAGCAGCATTTGAGGAATGTATGCAAGTACAATCACTTGCAAGCTGCAGTTAAGTTACTACAAGAAAGTAAATGAACTTAGTGACCTGTGAGGGGCGCTGTGACTCAGGAAGTAGAGCAATTGCCAGTACTCGGACAGGTCCTGATTTAATCCCTTGCTCCTTTATTCCTTCTTACTAGACTCCTCATCCTTCAGTTGTTTGTTTAACCAGAGAGGTATTTATCTATACCTTGTTCCAAGAGATGGGTTTATTGATTTATCTGGACAATCCTGAGTTAAACCCAGAACCCAATCAAAATGGAACGTTGATGGATTTTGTCTGATTAAACATTTCCAGATAAATCTTTAAAAGGGCTCATGGACCCTCGGTCCTGTGATAAAACAGGAAAACTGTAAACACTGACTGCAGGAGAATGAAAGTCATTTAGAGCGATTTGTTCCCAGCCAGAACCTGTAGGTTGTTTGCCTTCAATTTCTTCTGGTAAACTCATATTTACAGCTGTTGAAATGACCTTTTAGTCAGGAATAAACAAGATGCAGGTGCTTTTTGCAGTTTTCAGTCAGACTGTTTATGTGCTTCAGTAGTGGAGACTGTCAGGTTAAGGCTGTGGTGTGATACTGTATATAAAATCACTTAATGAAAAAAAAAAATCTATATAAATACATATCTCCTGACAGTTTACCTCAAAATGCCTCAGCAACCTGATGACTCACTTTATAGCCTACAATGCGTTTACAATTTCTTACCAATTGGCAATACCCACTGACAGCTGCGGCTGCCAGATGACGCTGGTGATGGAACGTGGCAACAGCATCAACAGCTCAAACCCAACACCCATACAGCCAACCACAGCAGCAGCACCCACTTGTGTCAACACATGCTCCATGACTGTTATTTAACCAGCTAAGTTGTTACACAACGCCCTGTAGGTAGTTTGTATTTTTTGCAGGGTTCTTCCTTTACTCCACGGCTGTTAATGGAGAGAGTCATAGCTGCTCTAATAATAATACATTGTCTCATTGTTCTAATTTCTATTAAATGAAGCAGGCCTAATAGTGAAATTAAAGCAGTTCTCATTACGCCGGGGATGACTTAAACAGCTTCAGCTATCCTTGGGGATCCACAGTTGGGAAACCATGGCCCCAAGCAATCTATAATTAATTCAATTCTATTTTTGAGGCTTCATTTTGAAGCGTTGTGTCTCTTTCTCATTGTCCACCTGTTCGAGACATTACAGCACCTTATGAGACCTGCAACACATCTATTTAAAGCACGCAGGCTTTCAGAATTATGGCAGGCTAATTTTTGCAGGTCTGTAATATTTTAATAATTTTCTAGTAAGTTCCTTGAGAAATAAAAAAGTAATTTTGTTAATTAAAGGGAAATAGGACATTTCTCAAAAGAACTGCTCAAATTAAACCCATGAAATGTTTCATTTATTCTTAATAAGTTGAGTTGGAAGCCACCTTGTTTAAAAAAGAAATATTTCCATTAAGTTTACCTGACCTGTTAACTTGAATTATGAATGAATTGTAATGAATTAATTGAAAGTATTGCTACCAACTAAACACTGTCTCAATTTACATTATGATCAGTTTTAAATTAAAATAACAAGGGAATTATTTGGAAAGTATGGACCCACACAGCTTTAGCTTTAAGAGCGAACATTAAATTACACTCTCCACACACCCTTTCATAAATAAATCATAAAATAAAGCTATAACGGGCCAACACAAAGGCAGCATGGCTTTTCATGACAGTTTCAATATCTTCTTCAGTATTTTCCAAATGTGTTTTCTACCATCCTTCCCATTCTTTGTGTACTATTTGGCCTATAATAAAAACCAACACTTGTGCATTAGCTGAACTCCACAATGACCCTCTGACTCCTTTTTCCTCCCTCATCATCTGGGTCTCACTGGTCTATACAGCCAGCACCAGTTTTGTGTCTCTCTTGTGTTTTAATTAAAGACTCCTTAACTTCGTAACAATAGAGCGTTTTCATTTTTTCCCCCAGAATCATTTACCAAGAACAGTGAACCTCTGATGTTGGTAGCAGTCTTCTCTGTAATTATCCTCTCACACCCGAAGCTACCGGAGGTGGTTCTGCTGAGCAAAGCGAGGACTCCTAATGCCAGGGTTTTAGACGTAAATTAGGACAATTAGCGGCCTCATTAATTTGGGAAAGAGGAAGTAATATTCTAGTTAAAGTAACGGTTCATTAAGTCGTTGTTATCTGTGGTAGAAGGCTAATTGATGAACTCTGAGGGAAGGACAATAAGAGGGGAAAACTTCTTCGTTACAGTAGCACTGAGAGGACTATGCTGAGTTTGCAGGCCTGTAATGACTGTAGGACATGTTAATTTGCAGCACTTTTTACTGTAAACATACCTCTATGTCATCGCGAGAACAGCACCACTACCCGCGGCTCAAATGAATTGTGAAAGGAAATGTCGCGATGGCTGGAAGCTCGTCTGCAGGACATAGACGGAGCCCGCAGGGTCAGCAGTTTATTCAGCTTGACGGGGACAACAAAGCAGGTCTTCAAAGTCAGAGCCGCACCATTGATCACAGGTGTTCCCGGATACCTGTGGTTAGACACGTGTCTGACAAAAACCGACGATTTAACTCATGTTAAGTAAGGGAGCTACTCGAAAATTCACTTTGATCACACATACTTCGCCGATGAAACAGGCTTACAACAAAACATTTATTCTCATGCCCATTAAAACTGGCGGACTTTGGTACTTTTTAAAACTTTGAACACCTTCCATGCTGAAAGTTCCGTACTGAAAGCCTCAGAGTTTATTTTACATTTTGTAAAACTAGAGGACAACCACTCTTTTATATAGGAGAAGACCCTAATTAGTCTAGACCTTATGATTTCATTCTGCCCTTGAATACACTTAGTGGCAATGGTAGATCTTCTCAGGGATATGTGTGTCTGTAAAAAAAATAAAAAATAAAAAAAATAAAATACATATATATAAATATATAGCTATAGATATAGATCTAGATATATACATACATTCAAGCACTGTTGTCCAGTAATGTTTTTGATGTAGGCTACTTATTTCAGAGGCAAAAATGTAACTTTTTACTTCACTTGCCTAAATTTATTTAAGTTTACATGATACATTTACAAACAAAATATATAATCAGCCTCTAAAATATGACAAATTTGTTACAGATGAATCTGTTGTACATTATATGTATAAAGAGTAATAAAATAACACAAGAATGGTGACTTTCTCCTTTATGTAGGCCTCCACTTATTATATTTTAACTTACTTATATTTTAGTAGTAAATTAATAGCTTGCCTTTCACATCAAAAATGCAGGAACTGTATTGAGGTAGTTGTACACTGGATATAGGTAATAGTATTTCTGCACACAAGCTATTTTTTTCTTATGCCTAAAAACTTTGTGTTTGAGTACTTATTCATCTTGAAAAAAGGATAAGGTTTTTTTAATGGGCTATTCATGGATTTTCCTTCATGTATTACAGGCCTAAAATGGAGTTTCAAGTAAGCTCTTTTCTTGTACCAGCACACCATATGGCAGATAGGCAAACATGGAGTGGGCTGTATAGACCCAGTCCATCAAAGAAGAAGAAAGGCTTCTGGACACTAGAGCATCGGGGACTCTGAGAGCCGTAAG
>JAQNCA010000032.1:9069265-9083374 GCA_029783725.1 Acanthurus tractus | reverse complement strand
TGTTTCCTTGACAACGCATCTAAACAAGGAATGGTCTCCCAGACAACAAGTCTGAAAGTACCGCAAATATCACAGTGAGTGTGTGTGTGTGTGTGTGTGTGTATGAGGAAAAGAGCTAGAGATCGGTGTGTGCATTACATTTTTTTCCCTCTCGCCCTCTGACTTACGCCTTATGTGTTGATTGACCTTTGCACCGCGCTGTATATTATGTGTACTCACAGTCTGCACTGATAGATACGTAATGGAATAATGGGATTATATGTTTAGTCAAGGCTCTGCTGTTAACCGTCATCCTTTTCCAAGAAGAGGAACGTGCCAGAGCATGCCAGCTGGATCCTCTTCAGCACTAAAACAATACTCTCTGCGTGAAACAAATAGTATTTTTGCTCGAGATGAACTGGAATATGCTCCCCTCACTGAGAACGCTCATCCCTATCTCAGATCCGCTCACGGCTCACAGGGCCAACAATTCATCCCTCCGTCTGTTATTGACCCATCCTCACTCCCGTAGATGACTGCATCAGCTGACAGGGTCTCTTTGTTTCGTGGAAAATTTCTATGTTTCCCCCTGCCCACTCTCCTGTATCACCAGTTATTACAAAGGAGTGCTACTATGGCTGACTCAGTAGGGAGAGAAAAAAAAAAGCTATTAAAGGTCTTATTGTGAGTGTTGTTTGCATTGAGGCGTCATCTCTCCTCTCAGCAGACCAGTGTGTGAGGCTATGAAGCCATCAGCTAGACAGAGAGGTCAATACAGAGGGTGAACGCCTTTCCACGTTCATTAAAAGGACAGGAGACATAGATGGATCAAGCTCGTCGTAGCCTCTGAGCATTAACACTACATTTCCTGGCTGCAGCATAAAAAAAGGAAATAATAAAATAACAAAAGAAATGGATGGAGATAATCAAACCAGGGCACAGGGGTTTTCACATCATTGAGGATACTGTTCTTCGGCAACAGAATTCATTTTATGGATTTATTCATTCAGCAAGAAATGACTGTATTCTTTATTGAGGCATAATAAATACATCCCTCATTCAAAAGGAGGAACCTTGGTCTCCCAGCAGAGAACAGACTAGTGGAGGCTGAGTCTGTCGCTCTGCCTTCCTGTAGAGCTTCCTCTGTCAGTATGGATTAGAGAGTAGTGAGTTGGAAAACTTCTGAGGAGCAGCAACAACACCCCCCAGCACAGCTCCCAACTTTGCAGCAATACATACAACAGATAGAAGGTTATTTTTCGATATTAGTTATACATATTTAATGACAGTCAAGGTGTGCGCTGATATAGCTGAACTGGCGAGCTGGTGTAAGACAAATAATTCAGCGCCATTTATCGACCTTTCCAGCGGGTTTGTTGGAAAAGTCTCACAAATACAAAGAGGAGTAAGTAAAGGTTGAGGAAGCTGAAGCATAACATTCTTTTTAAAAGTAAAAGTATCAGGCTGGTGGAGTCGAAAGTTGAACATTCAGTAATATGTTGTCAATAAATGAAAGAAGTAGCAGCGAAGGTAGTGTGTCAGAGTTGCCCTGAAGTTTAGCATCATTTTATTTACAAATGAAAGTACTGAATTAAACATGAGGTTGAGGCTGTTTACACAGACATTTCACCATTGATCTTATATGGTTCTGCTGTTGCATCGTGCTGTGCAACAGAATTTAGCTAAAAGCAAACTTATGCTAATTTGGATTTTTATTAAAGATCCAGTGTGAAGGATTTTGGGGGAGCTAATTGTAAAATAAAGCAGAAACTGGTTATATGTTTTTATGAGTGTATAATCATAAGAATAAAAATAAATATGATGGTGTTTCATTTTTGTTTTTTGTATCTACAGAGGGAGCAGGTCCTCTTCATGATGAACTACCATGTTTCTAGCAGTCTGGATGGGAAATTTCACCTTTTTGATATTTTATGCAAGTTTCATAGCCATCTTAATCATTTCTAAATGCTTGGGGGGGAAGATGAGCAGGGTAGTGAGTTAGCTGCCATCTGCAACCTTACCACTAGATGCCACTAAAACCTACACATTGGATCTTTGAAGCTTTTCAATTCTTGGCCATTTTCAACTGACTCTTCTACTGATTTTAAACATTTCAAATACTATTGTATCTATAGAGGAAATGAGTCCTCTTTCACAGAGCTCCATCACCATGTTTCTACAGTAGCAAAATGAAAGAGAAAGAGAAAGTAGCAGAATGGAACCAAACACTGGCTGAGAGCTTTTTGCATTTTTTACAAGTTTCACAGCCACCATAGGTTCTCTTGCATGTATGGGAGGGAAAGGTGAGATATTTAGTTCTTTGCAGTTTGCAACTTCAACATTAAATGCCACTAAATCATACACACTGGACTTTTCACTTAAAAATCAAATGTATCTCACATGACCATGTATCGGAAAGCATTAAGTAGACCTTCTTTTCAATTTCATTTAGTTTGTTAAAAGCAACTTAAAACTTATTACATTTGTAACTTAAAATTAAACTTAATCATTGTCATAGTTGTCACAGTTGTTACTGCTGTGTAATGTAGCTGTGAGCGCAGACTTCATCTGCTGTTTTCCCTGTTGGTGCATTTGCTGTAAAGAAGAGTGATTACTGAGTCAGCTGCTGCCTCCTCAGTGAAAGCAACCAAATTTACATGATCCTATTTACAATGTTCTCCTGTTTGCTTGGCCAACATGCATGCAGCAGCTCAGTAGTTTTTTGGCAGCTGGTAATGATTGATTTTTCTGCCTTGGAAGCATCACCAAGGACAGCTGTCAAAAATAGGGCCAGCTCTCAACTTCATGTGGTGAAGGCAACATAACTTTGAAAAATAAAATGTTGAGGTGAGAGGTTTTGGAATGTGATAGCTCACTCAAGTTTCAAAAACAAAATTCTTCTCCAAGTTTCAAGTTTCAGCAGGTTAATTTTCGAGGTAAAAATGAATAAAAAACCAAACGTCTTCCTTACAAGCAAAAATAAGACTAATCAATGAAATGTTAGCATAATAAAGTATGTGCTTCAATTTGTAAGTAGTGAGTTAAGACATTGCTATCCTTTAACACTGATGTTTTTTTTTCCAATCAGGAGTTTTTAGCTTGTAAAACCAGCACAGGACTCTAATGTGAACCAGAAATTTGGATCCCAGAGGAACCTGCTCACTGCAGGGAACCAGAAACACAGGTGAAAACCTGGTGAAAACTAGATGTTTCCCAAAGTTTTCTTCAAAAGTTCTGAGCCAATCCCCCACTGAGCGTAATGAATTATCAATGCCACGCTCTCAAACACTGCCAGCATTCCCTATATACAATATGGCAGAATACAGTGGGAGCAGCATTACAGCAGACACTCCGGCATTCAGTAAATATTCATATGGCCGTACAGGTGGTAATCTGAGTGCAGAAATATCTGTGACCACTGCATCTGTCAGTTCAGTTTGCGGTGCATCTGGCCTGTGTTGTACCAAAGCCAGTTTCTCTAAATAAAGACAGACTTTTTGCATCCCCGTCTCCCACCCTCTGCTCTACACACAACACTTCCCGTAAGCAGTGCCAAGCAGCCCAAATTAAATCAGGCTTAAATAAGATATATCTCCATCTCTGTGTGCGCGGATAGACTGATCCTCGCAGCAGCGCTCTGACATTTCTCTCAGGCCGCGGGACGCCTCTGAAGGATTACCTCAGTGGGAGTGGGCTGCATTAGCTAGCCCATGACGACTCACTCTATTGATAGCCGTGGCAGGTACACCTCAGCAAGAAGCCCTTGTGCGGCCTGTGGAGAGAAGAGAAATGAGTATAAATTGTGGGTGTCAATTCCAAAGGGGGAAGCTGGTCATCTGTAAAAGAAAAGATGTATGAGCACATAAGGGTGGGTAATTCTACTCCTCTGCCAAGAGAGGACATGGAGAAGATGACATTCCCTCCTCTGGCCTGTGACGGGACTTCAGACTTTCTTCTAGTCTTCTTCTACTCTTTCTTTTTCATTCTTTTGCGCTCCTTTTTGATTTCATTCACACTTACAAAAATATTCAGACTCGAGCCCTTGAAAAGCAGACACACAGACAGACGTCTTCACACACACTATCTTAATGATTTGCATTCTGATTTGTGCGCCGCCGTCATTGTTTTTCCGCGTTGGCTAGTGAAGGGAGCGATGACCCAACTATCAATCAAGAGGGAGACAAAAAGCAACACCTCCTTCCTCAACAGGCATGCACGCTATTTGTCAGGCGAAGCATCGCATTCTCAAGGTCGCATCAAACTGACAGCTGTGCCAAAGCAACACCTTTTGATGCAGCCTTTACAAATTTGTTTAATGAGGAATTGATTTTCACTCCTCTTCTCTTTTTTTTTTTCTCCTTCTTTTTTTGGAAGCAGGCAGGCTGTCCCTCAGGCCTGGTGGTAACAGCAGGCGGTTCAGCTCCGGGAGCAACAATCAGACAGAGAAGGAGAGCTGCTCACCCTGAGAACAGGCAGTAAGAAGCAGCTCACTGGGCGGAATGACTCACAGGCAGGGCCATTCAGACGCACATGATGATGGCCGCAGCCTGCCTCTCTCACAACCACGCCAGGCTGCTGAGCTCGAAACAGATAGACTCCTCCGATGGTAATGTGTTGTGGCCTAATGTTGTGGAAACAGATGGAGCCCAGACATCAGGGTTGAATGAAACAGTAGACGGAGAGGTAGAAAACATGCTCCGGAGTGTGAGTGATCTCATCAAAACATCAGAGGGATCAAATGCATCGGGTCTGCTGCTTTTAAGTTCGGCCGCCTGGACGGAGGAAGGATGAATAAAACATTGGGGGGCGTCTGAAGTAACATGGCTGCCAACCAAATGGGAGGTTTAGAATTTCTTAGCAAAACATTTATTCATGACGAGCCCGGTGAATACAAAATATTGTTTAAAGAAGGAGAGCGGCTCTGACAGGAATAGTGAAATACAATTGATGGATCACAGCGTTATTGATTGGTTAAACACAGGGATTTATCTGCCATTGACTGAAATGCACATAAATCATCATCATCATTTCTATTCTGTACGCTAGCAGCCAATGAGGGAAAAATGCCAACCCCGGAGGACGTCATCTTGGCCAAAGAATGCGTTTGGCCTTTCTACCCTTTCATAATAACTTACAAAAGATTGTCAAGTCTTTCTAAATGGGTTAATGAAATCTCAGACTTTACCCCGCTGAGGAAGAGGCTATTGATTCCCGCTGTGGGGAGGAAATCCTATATCACATTGCCAGTTCAGATTAATCACTGGATGCGCTGTATGACATTGCTTTGCATTATGGAAGCAATCACACCCTCTCAGAGAGAAGTTTGGAATAATAATCAGAGAATGATTACTCAAAGTCTGATACTGGTATTTTTCTTACAGATATAGATTAACATAAATTGATAACCCATGTGAGCAATGTTCTAGATAGGATGGATTTCCTGTTCAAATGCATTGAATGATCCTTTTTGTTGGAAAAAGTGCCTTTATGGTCTTAAAATCTCAAAAAAAGAACCCTATCAGATCATCCCCGCTTTAATCTTACAGCTTATATTGTGCTTGAATGTTTCCAGTGTTAGGTTCTTAGGTATAAGCTTTGATGATCAGCTTAAATGGTAAAAACCCATCTTTAATGTGGCTCTTATGTATCAAAAAAAGTTGACAAAAAAATAATATTTCATTGAGAATGAGAGATATCAAGTAAAAAATAAAAATCTTCTGGATCTATTTTCCTCCATCATATGTCCTTTGTCCTATCATATCTTGTTACAGAATTGTGTGGGCAGCACCAGAGTTTTTTTAATATTTCATTATTGGTTCACATATAGACACACACACACACACACACACAAACACACACACACACACACACACACACATATATATATATATATGTGTTTCTTTTTAAGCAGTTAAGTGTTGGTCAGCATCCAGAGTGATTTTGCTGATTTTGGTTAACTGTTCAAAAATGTTTAGTTGTATATTTTATTATCATTGGTATAAGTTTTACATTTTTCATCATAATATGGCTTGTGTCTAGTGGGTACAAGACTGACTTGCATTTAAAGGCAGAATAGGCATTGCTAAACAATCACAGCACTTGTTAAGGCAGTTGGCTCAGAGTTATGTTGAGATAACAGTCTCGGTAAACACAGGCAGCAATGCCTCTTACTTCTTGTGTTGACAAATTTGGCTGCTTTGACAAGAACTAAACTTAAAGAACTTTCCTGTGTAATTTTATTTTACTTGAGTGGGTTTTGTAAGGACATACTAATGTTTAAGTTAGCTCAGTAAATTAAATCTAGGCTTTAGTCTTGTTTCAGGGAGCAAAAAAATGCTTTTTCACTGCTTGCTTCAATATTAAGTTAACTTTAGTTTAACTCTTTTGGCAGCGCATATAAAAACAGTCCTTATTCCATCCTTTCATTACAAAAAAAATGTCAGAATGATTTAGCTGGAAGGTTCATACTTCCCCATTATTTCAAATCCTGGAGTTGTTATACAAATTTGACTAGAATTAACTTTAGATGGGCACTTTTTATTTCCATTTCTTGACAAATGCCTTCCCATTTACTGTCACAGTTTCTTTGGAGCGATCAGCTGTTATCACACTGGATCTGTTGATCTTCCAAATCGGCATTTCGGCAAAACTGGCCGTGGCCAGTTTTCAATTGAGATCATATTAAAAAGCTTCACTTTTCAATCATTCCTCATTTCTGATTAAAAATTAAAAGATAGAAATCTGAAATGACTTTTCTTGAAGGACTTCAGTGCTATGTAAATGAGATAGGATAACTGTATGAAAGCTGTGCAAATATATGTTATTGCAAGCTGCGTTTTACCTCTTTTTTCATCTTTGGTCTTCTCATCTCTGTTACCTCTTGCCCTGCATCCTCTGATGTTTTAAAAATACTCATGTCTGTTTTGAAATCTGTGGCGAGCACATACTGATGTCTGTAATTTCAATAGTAGGTGGGCTTCTTTTAGAGCCCTCAAGGGTTTTTCATCCCAACTGTGCATTTTTTATGCTTTTACATATTTCTCTTATTTAACTTTATTTTAGCACAAATGAAGAACTAAAGAACTTAAGTCGGACAACAAGCACAACAAATACAAATGGAAATGTATTCACCGGTCACTCCAAAGACGAGAAATCTAATTAAATGATCTCAAAAGTTTTTTCGCCTCTATTTCATCTCACTTTTGTCTGGTGAATAATGCCAATCTGTGTCAATGGCGGCTTGAATTATATGTGCAGCGAATGCAGTGAGTGGCTTGATTATTTCCATTCGAAGCAAATGACCCTCTTTTTTTTCCTCTGTGACACACATCTCAAATGAATGTGGGCTCTGCTGACTCACCCAGCAAATCAATGGCTTGCAACATCCGTGCTGGAAAATTTCCCGAATATTACCTCTTCTAAAGGAAAAAAAGGGGGGGTGGGAGGTGGGGGGGTGTAATTTCTGTTTCATGAGGAAGTGTCCCTGAACAGTCGTGATTGACATGCCTTCAGACGTGAACAACTCGAGGTGCGGATCTGTCAGCACTGATCCACGCTAAACCCTGGCAGAATAAGATGGGGATTGGAGCAACTAGAAGTCCAGCTGGGGTGGATGTCTCCGCTGTGACATTGTAGACTATGACAGGCTCCTGTTCTCCCACGGACAGGGGGAATTTATGGAAATGGAAGCAGAGTGTTGAGACGGATGGGAGATGATCATTGTCTGTACCATGCAGCAATCAGGTGAAACCCTGCGGGGCTGAATTTAAAGCAAATGTGCCCTATAAATCTCCAGGTTTCCCTGGGCCGCCTAATGAAAACTAATAGACAGACTGTGAAGGGAGCCATCCATCCTGCTAGTTTCCCCGCCCAATAATGGGTTACTCTCCTGTTGGTGGTGAGGTAAAGCTATAAAGTGTTTACACGCAAGTTTCTCCGGGGGAAGTCATGTTAAAAGTAAACAAGCTCAAAACAATGCTTCTTTAACTATTAAAGTCACCTAAATATAGACATAGATCACAGCTTGTGTTAAATGTGGTGTTTACCATCTATTTAACATACTGTAGAAAGACAGCCTGAGGAGAAGGAAAGGATGCTGTTTCACTGTACAGCATCCTGCAGCTTTTTTTAAATACAGATGTTATTGTTTTTCATACATATTCAGCGCACTAACAAGAAAAACAATTTCAGCAGAAATTGGAAAATTGCAAGGTATTTTTATAAGTGCTTATGCGTGTGCGGACGTTGCATGTTTATGTGTGCTCCTTTTTGCTCAGTAATGACATGCTATTTTCGAGAGCAGGGACTGGGGGCCCATCCTGCATGGAACCGCAGGGAAAGAGGCGCGGAGAGGGTGAGGCGAGGGGGAGAAGGAAGGAGAGGGGGAGGCAAGGAGGCTGCTGGTGATCTCAGCCTGCAGAATAGGCACCGCGGAGACGTTCCCAAATAGAATGTGACTTTGATTTCTCACCTCATTTCACTCTCAGCTGTCAGATAGGTTTCTGCTCAGATGACATCTCCTTCACAACGATGCGCAAAAATGTGGAACGGTTCAGAAATGAGGCAGCTGCTGCCCTACATGCCAGACAGTCTCCATGAAATCGTCACCTCGGTCGTTAGACCTGTGACTCAACAGCACTGACGACACCAATTACAGCAACAAAACTTAAGCCGCAGCCATGTAAATGATGCACTGCACCTGTGTTAACGCCTGCCCCCATTGTTGCCCACCTCTGCATCTTTGTCTTCTCTGTCTCCCTGTGAGCGGCCATGACCCATTTATCTCTGATGTATCAGCAACTTGGTTTTCTACCTGTGCAGACATTGATGAACAGCCATCTTCAGAATCACACAGGAACTTTGTTAGCAATGCAGCATTTTCTGTGAAAAAAATTACTGTTCAAAAAATAAGTTTTTGACCATAATTTAATATGAAAATTCTCTTACATTAATAATATTAATTCTGTCTTTTTTACCCTGTTATTTTAGGCTTGTAACTAAAAGCTTTAAACTACAAGTGAGAATCATTTTTGTATTAATGACCAAAAATGACTATGTTTATTTTTTACATTTTCCTAAAGGTTTCCAGAGTTTTTTAAAGTTGCATTTCATTTTGTTGCCTGTTTTGTACCTGCAGGGGTAACACCAGTCAGTGAGTGAAAAAGGAAGTAGGCAAACATAACTAAACATAACTTTAATAATGCCTTGATACATTATCAGTCAGTCAGATGGATTTTCATCTGCAGTAGTGTCTGTTAAACACTGAAAAACAATCCCATTATCCCAAGCTACTTCACTACATCATTGAACTATGACTTTTGTTTCCATTGTTTGTCTGTAGACTTCCAGCAGCAGATATGAATTATTAGTGTGTATCAGTAACCTACTCATAGCTAAATAAGATACTAATATAGACAAAACTGGGTTGGCAGGTTGGGAAAAAAAAACCCTGGCAGGAGTTTATCCATTGGGATAAGTCACAGATCTTTGCTGTCCAATGAAAATGAAACTGAAAGATTAGGTTTTCATTTTAGGTTGTTTTTTTTTTTTAAATCCCTTACTGCATTACTAAAGAACCAATAAAACAATGTAATTAATAAACCATTAAAAAAGTACTGAAAAGTAAAAAAAAAAGAAAAACTAGTTCATGAAATGTGATGTTCTTGGAGATACATGGTCAGCAGCATCAAAATCTTTATAATTCAACAGAAAATTCTGCTGTTTCCCAAAATCCAATAAACCATCAAATCTGCAATTTACAAATGTTAATTAGGCATTCATTGAGTGTTTAACAATCAATTGCGCATCTGCATTTAAAAAAATAGATGAAACCATTTAAAAGGAACAACATTAGTAAATGACCGATTAGCCCATAAACTAGTTCCACCTTACAAACCCTTGTTTCTCCGTCATGCAAATTCATACCAGCTCATGGCTGCGTTCTTGTATCAAGTTTCATTTTTTTTGCATCAAATAATGGATCAGTGTTACAGAACTATTGTAACAAGGAGCACAGAATGTTCAGACACCCTTCTATGTGTTATAGGTGTATAATTCACATCAAAATGTGTTTACAGTGTCTCAGATGGTGTCAGTTGAAGGTGTCCCTGGTGGAAAATGATGAAAAACAACAGCAACAAATGGCTATTTCCAGCTAAGCCCAAACCTCCCGTGCAGTCTGAACACATACAATAAATAAGATATGTGTCTCGTTCTGTAACTCTACCCTGTCACCGCTCTCCACTGCATTTTCATCTCGAATCCCAGGGGGAGTTGAACAGGATTTGGGAGCACAGCCCAAGTCACTGAGTGGCTGACCGGTGTACAGGATAAACTAGCTCAAACTGCAGCTGGCCATAGATTTTTTCAGCCATCAGGGACTGCTCTGCAACAGTATCTATGAAAGCTAGTGAGAATATATCTGACTCATATCTGTGATCGGCCGGCTCGGTCTGTGTAAGAGACACCGGCAAACTGCCTCTGTCCTTGTGAGGGATTATTAGGGAAATGGAGACACTGAAACAATCTGCCTGTGGCTGCCGGACCAGGTCATTTTCAAACCTGTTTGCAGTCGCCCCCGCGGTGTTATGAGGCTTACATACCACCTGCTTGGCTTGTATTCTGACCAGATCTGCTCCACTTGGCGATGAATACTATCTCAATGAGACAGCTGGGTACTGATAACTACTCTCCAATGTTTCATCAACAGGGATTCATGTGTTATTCATTTGCCTGGGCTGCTGGCCGGTGGCCATGTAATGACTGTTGATCACTGCAGTTGTATACTGGATTGAGATTTTCGCCCTGGTAAATTCTGCAGTTCATTATTCCTCAGACATCCCTAAGCAAAGCACAGAGCTGCAGTTCAAACCATATGAATAACCTAATCAAGTACTGTAGACATCCCCGGGAACTATAGCTGGCTTATAATCAAATTATAATCAAATTCTCATACAGTTTAAAAAGTATCATAAAACTCTACTCAATAATTCAAAAAGCAAATATGATATTACCAGGCCTTGTTTATAAATTCGCCTGCCTGCCTGCCACCCATCAGTGCACACTTTTTGCCCCAGAGCAACTCTGGCTGGTCCTTTAGCTGCAGAAGTCAGAGAGGGCTGGCAGCCACAATATTAAAAAGGCAAAGCCACTTGCTGCTTCTGCAATATAAGTGTAAATATGGGCACCTTAGAACAGCTGGGTTATGAATAATGGAGGCAGGTTGCCCTTGGTTTTTTTGTGGGAGGGGGGAAAAGCCTGCCACTCAAAAACAGAGGGAAAGTTCACAACCTCACTCTGTACTTCTCTTTTCCTGCCTGCCGATTTTGCACATGCGGCTGTCAGACACCGGTCAGAAGTGAGACAGCAGCAGTAACGCTGCCGGATGCTACAGGCCTTTGCTTGAATTCCTTTGTTTCTTTTGGCCCTTTTTCCTTAAAACAACCATAAGATGCTTTCACTTTGTTTTGATTTTGGTGGCCCTGTGCACGGGAGCAGAAGTGTTTCCTGAAATGAGGGCTGCATTTCCCGTGAGTGTCACCGCCTTGTGTCCAAAATCTTTATTTGACTAGTGCATGCATTTGTTTAGGAGGCAAGTGAAAGAAAGACGCAACATATTTGTAATTTTATACAGGGCAGTTAGCAGGATGCATAGAGATGAGTTAACGTAGCAATGTTTTTAAAAATAAGCTAACAGGAAAATCTAGTTAAGAAGCAAAGTCAACATAAGATGCTAATTTACACTACAGTTGTGCTACAGTCATGTCCACCATAACATACACTTTCATGGGCTGTATACAAATGTTTGCATTAGATGCTAACATGCAAACTAGCAGCTGTGAGCAAAAAGGTTCCTCCTTATTTGTCTTAAATACTGATCATCTCAATGCTGAACTTGAGCATTTAAAAAGAGGGATTAACAGAGCTGGAGCAGCTTTTCTGAACCTGAGGCTTGTGCGGCAGGTGGAGAAGAGGGGAGATGCTGTTTGAGTCTGAGGTGGTAGAATAAAGGGGCCAGGGCCAAGGCTGCCACAACCAAAACAATAATATCCTCTACAGAAAGAATCTCAGGCTTCCTTTGAACTGGCTAACATACTATTGCTGCTTTTGCAAGGAAAATTCAACATAGACTCCTGTGGTCTGTTTGCCATCAGTCGTTTTATCTAAATTCACAGGGAATTGGACCCAGTGGCAGGCTTTGCCACAGAAAAAGCCAGTCCTCTTACTGATTGTTTCATTTGCTTATGTGGCTCATATAGAGGCACTGAATTAAACTAAGATCGTTTCATAACAACTTAAAAACCTAATTGTCGCAGCTTTAAAGAGATGCATCCGAAATCCCATTTCAAGGCATCTGTTGCAGTTCGTGACAATAAATACAGGATTGACGCGCCGCCTTTGCCGACAAGCTCTGAGAATAGAGAGAGAGGTCAGACGCTGCAGGGTGTGAGACAATGCAGAGGGGTCATTTTGCAATGACACTGCTGATCATTTCACAAGTGAAAAATAAAACAGCCCCCACAGCGAACTGCCATCAAACTGGAGAGGAACTCAAGGAGGAAAAATATGTTTTCTTCATACTCTTGTGTCTTAAAGCCTTTTAAATCCTCCACATTGATTTTTTTTCCATTAACTGATTACTGTCTCAGTTCTGAATTACTGCACTGCTGAGTGGGCTGCCTTAGCCAGCGGGGTCAGCTGTCTCATTAGCCAGTAGTTAGTGAGACTGGGCTGAAGCGTAAAGACGGGATGAGTATAGATGACTTCTGATAAGTTGCTGTTGACAGTGGTCATTCAGACTTTAATGCTGAGACCTTTAACTAAAGAACTTTAAATCCTGTTTTCAACAGCGCTGAAAGCATGCTGCACTTGTGCTAGCAAGCAAGGTTCATACTTTCAATATGTCATTTGATTAAATGGCCTACCCGGAGCCAAAGAGTGCTGAATGCATCCAGAGTTCAAAGGCATCTGCTGGTAAAATGCATTGACTTCACACTGCAAAAAAACTCATTTACTTTGGGAGTACATGAAGGAAAAAAGTCCACCTCAGATAATGTCAGTGCTACATACTGGAAGTGTTGTACATAAGTCTTGAAGGAGGTTTATGTAGGGGTGTCAGTGATAACCAGTACTGGCAAAAATCATGATAATTTAAGAATGGAATACAGATTTATACAACTGATACATAAACAACTATACTATGTAAAAAGGAATATACTAATTTTCACTGTCTGTACTTGCCTCGTCACAGTAGGTGGCATTAAAGTACCTTATGGTTGGTTGCCACCCAAAAACTCCATTCATTCATCCATCCATCATTTGTAACTGCTTATCTGTGGTCCTTGGCAGAGTCACTGGTGGTCTGGAGCTATTCCCAGCTGACATTAGGCAAGGGTGGGGTTCATCCTGGATAGGTTGCCAGTTCATCACCCGCAAAGCCACAAACTTGCAAACTACACATAGAAAAGCTGTTTTCGAACATATAACCTGCTTGCTGTGAGTTGACAATGCTGATCTTGCACCGCAGTACTTAACTAATAAAACTAGTTAATGTAATTATTCTCTTTAGTACAATTAGTTCTGTAATGGTTCAGACTTTCTCCCCACACTCAGATTTTGAGTATTATTATTCCTCTATAAAGAGAAAAAAATGAACAAAATTAAAGAGGAATTGGACTAATAAAATTATTATTTTTACATTTTTTATAGATATTGTGATAATAGGGTTATAGTGAATTTCATAGGTGATGATAATTGTGTGGTGAAAATCTGATATTGTGAAAAACACATACAACACCCACATGCATGCACGTAAACACACACACACACACGCACGCAAACACGCACACACACATGCACACAGATGCACGCACAAACATACATATGCACACATTTACAGTTTTTTTTTTTCTACAAAAATCACCTGTACAGTGTCCAGCATTTTCTGACTGTCCAACTCAACTCCACATGACAAATGAAAGCAGTATTGTGGATATTTTTTACCCTGGATTGGATCTCTCAGGCTATATGCAGTCCACTGTAACTTAGTGGTGAAGGTTGTTCAGGCGATTTGATGCCTAAGAGGTAAAATGCAGTCGGTAATCAAGGCCAAAAAACAAAACACTGGATTTT
>JAQNCA010000032.1:9052349-9069165 GCA_029783725.1 Acanthurus tractus | reverse complement strand
GATTCTTCAACAAACTGACACATCATTTTGGTCTAATTACTTCTTGAATGTCACGGCGCTTAGCAAGGTCCTCAGTTTCCTCTGTAGACAGATAAACAGCTTTGTTTTGTTTTTTTCTGATCCATAAAAATTAAAACTTGCCTCTGCAAACTTGTGTCACAAGAAGAAGCTCCACTTGTGTTTTGCAGTGACTGCATTAGCTGGTGCTGCTGTATCTCTGGCTGCTGCTGCCGCTGCTGTGATTTGTAAGAAGAGCATAAGATGTGTAACATCCCATTGCGGCTGACACATTTGAATACAGTGAAGCGATTAACAGAGAAATCATGCATGAGTGGGCCTGCTTACCAATCTGCTCTGTGTATTAGCCAAAACATCCATATATTAAAGCTTGCTGAGCCTAATGAACATCCCGCTCTTATTGATGATCCCATTGTTGTGTGGAGGAATTTACATAATCGCTACTTTGCTTGGATTAAATTTAAAACATACCTCTCTTTCTCACCCCTTCAGCTGAGATGGTAACAATATTGTCTCATGTACGCGTTTGTATTTTGAAGAAGAGTTCAGAATGGAGAGGCTTTTCTCCAAATCACTCCTTCTTTTCAAATTGCGCACACGTGGAGTACAAAGTGTGTGTTTCTTTTAACCACTTTCTGCTTCCCTGTGCCGCATCATCATTATATCTCACAATATTTTCTGCTGAGACAGGGACTTGCAGAGAGTGTTTTTATGTTCTGGGGAGTGGGGGAGGCGGAGGGGGGATGAGAAGAAGGAGGTGGAGGAGGAGGAGGAGGAGGAGGAAGGTAGCAGAGAGATAATAATTTGAGGGCTGTGTCAGTGGTAGGCAGGCTTCAGAAAACATCAGGCAAGGATTCGGAGATAAAAACAGGTATACCACCCTATCATGTCCTCAAAGCAACTGTGCTTTGATATGTTCTAAAAAATCCATTGATGTCTCTGACAGCACTTTCCCCTTCTCTTTCCCTTCCCCTGTAATGACAGTATGTGATGCTCTGTGAATGTTAAAACAGGGCTGGTTTAGTCACAATCTGTAAATTCTATCAAATTAACTCATTAATTTGAATATAATGATTTAATTAAGATTATGACAATAGGGAAAGTATCAGCTCCAGAAATGCACAGAAGGGAAAGACTGCAGTATTTTCTAAATTTGATTGTTTAGTCTGCATTCATTGTATTTTTTTCTTTTTTCTTATTGCAAGTGGTGATATTGACTGTTTTTGCAGAGTGTTTCTGTATTCAGCTCTGCTTTTCGCTGTTTTGTCTGCATTTAGTCATGTCTTCTAATTTTAGCTGTTTTTTTTCTATAATTGCAGTGTGTCCTTTTATGCTGCATTTGTTGTCAAATTAAATATGTTTTCTTCATTTGCTTGTTATCTCTATTTTCATGTGTTTTCTTCAGATGCAGAGCGTCGCGCTCTTGAGGCCACCGCACCGTGCACCAGCCCTAAAGAAGACATTCAACATGGTAAATATGATTCATTTGTTGTTGTAAACAAGATGTGCAAATGTTGTCCAAAAATAATAACCACTGCTGAATTTTTTTGCTCTTTTTTATTTGAGAACAGGAGAGATGAGAGGTTATATAAAATGTGTCAAACACTGTTTATATTCAACAGTCAATATGTGCTGATAGAGAGCTGAAAAAAAAAGCTTCTGATCAGATTGTGCGTGTATGAAACATGTCAACTATTGTAAAACCATATACATTCTCACAACACACACACATAATGGCAAAATTCCTAGAACAGCTGAATAGAGACCCATTTGCCAATTTTTGATTAATTCGTTTGTCCGTTTACTCAAACGCATGAGGAATTCAATTAATTTCATAAAGTGGAACAATAATGGGCCTAATCCAAATAAATGAATCCACCAAACCACATCATTGCTATTTATTACAAAAACACATTTCTCCAGTTTAGTGTGATGCTTTCCAATATCCATGGGCTGACCTGTTATTCTCAGTTAATTAAAAGACATACCCAGCAATGCCCTTCAATTGGCTCAGACGCATCACAGCCAGTCATGCCTGTTTAACTTAATGTAAGTTTGCTCTTACAGCAATTAAACAAGCATGACGTCAGTCTGGTTGCTCATGTGCCTCATCTTACGTGCCATGTACTGAAAAGTGCTGCTGTCTATGTTTGAGTAATTCCTAAACGAGAGCAGAATTCAAAAAGACATAAAATCAACAAAGAGAAAAAAGAAACAAAACTAAAGAACAAATGGTGACAGGGTATTTTTTAAAGAACAAAATGATACTGAGATTTTCGTAACCTAACCTGCTTTAAACCTGCAGTGTCGGACATTTACTGACAAATGAATGTCAGTAACATTCAAGCCCTCGTCAAATGAGCTCTTACAATGCTGATTAAGCCTGTCGTCGACGTATAAATCTCTCTTTATTTCGCAATAAAACAGAGTTTTTAAGTCCGGAGGCCTTGGTGGCTTTCTTGTGCTGGTGCAGTGGCGATGCATTTCATGTCAACCAGCAATAATTGGGTTGCCAGAGCTGAATGAGGAAGCGTTCGTGGCAATAGAGTGTCACAGTCTGACATATTTTTGTTGGTCAACCTAGAAGTTAGCTGATTTTGGCAACTTTTATTGTTTTTTATGTTAAAAAACAATGCTCCATGTTACATAGGCAAAGTAAAAGACCATAGCAAAGTTCAAAGCAGAGGGAAAGATTTCTAACCTGTTCAGGATGATTAGTAATGTTTTTTTAATCTACTGTGACCCCACTGTGTGATTAGCTTTCAACATGACAACAGTCAGGCATCTGGTTTCACACATACCATCACATATATATCATCAGATCATTGTATCTGATTGTATCACAAATTATTATCAGATTTATTTCATTTTTATTTTAAATTTCTAGAATAGAAAGGTGTGCTTAGCCTTGGACACATATGCTTGCATCTTTTTAATAATGGTGTCATGAATGGCAATAAATCAGTTCTGTTACATTATTTTATGATATTTGAGAAAAGCTGCGGTTGTTGCTTTGTACACAAAAGGAAGGGTCAGAGAAAAAGTTAATTTTTTGGGGGAGGATATTTAAATTTGTATCTATTTATTTAAAATGAAAAGATAAGGCTAAGCCCTCCTCTCCACACAAATACATTTTGGTAACTATAGCTTAAGTTATATACAGCATGAAATAGAGATGTTCATGCTTGCAATTACATAAATTGGAAAAAAAGAGAGAAAAACATATGTTGAGCAGTCCAAGGAAGTGTGTTCCTTAACTTTTGTTTTATCCTAATTTATAATCTTCATGCAATAATAGTAAACAATGACCTTATTATTACGAAGTGTGTCACTCGGTGCTTGATGTGTTAAACACAGACAGCCGCAGCTCCTGCAGTCCTGCTCCACAGTTACAGACTGACATCGACTTGTTTTGCCTTCTCCTTTCCTGTGCTATAGACCCGCTGAGACCTGTGCCATAAGTAACCTATACAAGCACCGCATGTCAACTTGCAAGTGACTGCCACAAATATCAGACGATCCGGATGAGACACTTTATCACATTTCATTGCTTTTCAAACGTATTCCAAGACAAGGACAATGTGATTTATTATTTATACTCTGAGAGCCACCTTATCCTTCACTGCCAGTGGGCGGGCTAAAAATAAACAATTCATTTAGGACCTTTAAGCACAGATAATGGACACTTTGTGCTTAATGCAATCTGACATTGTCATCTAAGACATAATCTTAGACTTCATCTGCTTTGAAGTGCATGGCATATACATAATGTATGGTAACCCAAACTAAATATTCCATATTAACACTTATTGACAACTGTTGATCTGTTGCCCTTCTTGCATAAGGGGGAAATGTGTATATTTTTTTCATATGTTTTCACCTAAAACTGACAGAAATGAAGATACAAGAGAGACTTTAGTCACATTATCTCTGGATTAGATGCACCCTTGAACTGTGCGTGTTTTCTGTGCCTTAATTTAAAGCAATTACATCCTCAGAAGGCAATAGGAGTCTGGGTTACAGGACAAGGTTACCTTGCCTGGCTGCTTATCATGGAGAAAGTGCCCTGCTAGGACAAAGCAATTCAGAATTTTATTATCATTCAAATTAGAACATATAGAGGGGCTTCTATCCGATTGGTGAAATAATGGGAGTCATTTATCTAGGTCTCGCCGACCTTTCATTTCCCATTCATGTCTTATTAGTGGAGCATACATCATCATCCTGCCATAATTAAAAAGAGAAAATCAAATTGATTGTGGGAAAAAGCTGCATGCAGGTAGAGACTGAATGGGGCTGTGTGTTTTTGTGTAGCCTTGTTTCTGTATAGGGCTTTAACTGGCCCTTTCTGTGTGGATTTTCTTTTGCAATTTGGCTTCTCGGTCACACAGAAGCCCAGCAGGGACACTAACCAGACGTCATAGGTGTTTATCAGCTCTGGGCTACTTGCTGCCATAATCAGAACAAAAGCATATTAGAGGCCTGGTGATTAATGCACCATGAGACTGAAGGAAAGGTTTCTCACGCATATTAGTCTTCATAATGGATTTATGGAAAACAAAATGAAAGTAGCGGGAGCTTATGACTGAGAGAAGACAGGATTTATACAGTAAAAGTGGATATTTTTTGCAGTTTGGATTTCTTGTTTTCAAGGCCACGCAGTCCTGCGAGCAAACCATGTTATTAAATGACAAATGATAGACAGTATTTTGAATTGAAAGTGATGGTACGACCGAGCCTGGGATGTCATAAACAGAGTTTTAGTCAGTAGAGAGTAGGAGGCACAAGACATCAGTGTGATTCTCACCAAAATCTAAAGGAATTGAATATGGAAGGATGTTGTTATCACTCCAATCATGTTTACAGACGTCCACATCGCATTCAGCGTCAACAAATCCAGATAGGAACTGAAAGGAAAGTAGTTAACTACTGATCGCACTGCAGTTCAATGAGCATAACTCAATAGTGCGTCTCCTCTCTTCTCGATCTGAAGCTTTCAATTCACCAGGGGTCCACATTGGAGAAGATAAATGGGGTGAGAGTTACCCTCAAAGTGGCCCTAATGAGAAATCTGTGGGAGATGCTCATATTTTATCTGCAAAATAGAACAAAACAATTCTCCCCAAAGCCCTCTTAAATGCTAATTGAATAGTAATGCAATGCCTCAGGCATCTTGTTGTCAGCTCATTTGGGCAGTGATTTGTCTCAATCCGTCATAGGATTCTCACTTTTGGCACGCTCTCAATGAACTGCTCAATGTGCCATTGAAATTCATTTTCATAAATCCCTGTGCTGTACAACAGCCTCTTTGCCAGGCTGGCTCTACACTTTATATCATCCCAATCCCTCTTTTGCAGGGAGATTTGTTATTTGCAAACACAAACTTTGAGAAATTGGAATTATCTTCTTCTGTGCTTGATCCATTTCTCTGCTTTAGAAGCACAACCAGGACAGATGTCCGGCAGCTTTGTGATTCAAGTAACCTCACAGTTGCAACATATTTAATCGCCAGTCTTCTTCATGTGAAAACGGATTCGCCAAGAAACATAACAAAGTCTTATCTCACTGCCGCACTAATAAAAATGATGGATAACATGGGAGCCTGAGATGACTGGAGACAATTGGATTTCACCCACATTATGTAATTCAAACGCTGCTTGGAGAACAAGCTGGAGTCTCAGGTTCCTGCTTGACTTCTCTCCACCCAGAAGGGTTATGAAAAGGCCACAACTAAACCTGCTGTGACTGAAACTGAAGCTGAAGCTGCATTAGCACCACAGCTGTATGCTAGAACGACCTGTGTGGCCTATAACACTCAGCATAGATGATGACAAAGCTTTACCTGCCGTTCTCCTTTGACGATGTGCTGAAAACAATCAAACTTTTGCTAAAATGTAACATTATGAATTCCTAAAGCTGCAATAATTAATATTTTTATCAGCTCTACCAAGCGTAAGCCTAGAGGGGATCAACGGTTTGATCATGTGAGTGTGTGTGGGTGTGTGTGTGTGTGTGTGTGTCTGCAACTAATCTCAATTACTGTTGAAGCATCAGTCCAACAATTTTGTGCGCCTTAATGACAATGTGTTTAAGAAAGTATGGTGTATGCAGTAATTCACAGTTTTTGAAAAATCTATTTAATTGATTACCCAGATTTAGCCGCAATTGCGTGCTGACTCATCACTCCTCTTAGCTAGCTGGTACAGGCGCAGAGAGATCAACAGCTGCTGCAGTCTTATTTTCACTTGGGACATTGTGCATGTTGGTCACAATAGCGTTTGTGGTTTGTTTGTTGTAGTGATTGTGAACATGCATATTGTCTCTCATGCATGTTCTGTGGACACACAGCTTGCCCACCCTCATGCTCACATACATATCTGGTGGATTTCTGCACTAAGCAGAATTAACTCTCCAGGCACTCGAAAGAGATCAATTTGACTGTATATTTAAGTATTCACTTGAACTTATGAACCCAAAAAAGAAACAGTATCTGACGTGCTGATGTTCCCTTTAACTTGTTTTAGGTCACTGTTTTGGTTTTATGGCCTTAAATTTTACCCTGTGGTTTACTTTCGGGGGCTCCTATCAACACAGCAGATGCAGCAGACAGCTGATTTGAGCCAAAAAGCTCTTTAAAACCCACGGTATAAAACAGCAGAGAAACACGGTGACTGGCTGATCATACTGAAGCATTCAGCAGCTAAAGAGTCATATAATTCTCTCAGAAGTTAGCAACAAAACTTAAAAGAAAGTGAATATAGGAATTTGGTCGAGTGAGCAAAGACACAACTTCAAATTATTCAGAGGGTTGCACCAAACCTGCTGGACGTGCAAATTCTTTGCTAACATGTTTGTCATATCAACCTCTGTGTACATTTAGGCAATAACATTGTGTTTTTATCTTTTTCTGCTCCGTCCAAGTGGACAAAAATAATTAAGGCACATAAATGATGAAATCCCAGGTGACTTGCGTTTCCAGATCAACAACAAGGTTATCAAAGATCTACAGCATCTCTATAGCGATCTGTTAAACAGTGTTGTCAGACAGTTAAAATAACAATGGCAGCCTGTAAGTGGCAAAAAGCAGTTTTAGTTGGTCAGTCGCAGGTGTCCCTACAGATTACATTACAGCCATCACAGCCATGTTGTGGCTCCCCCCTGAGGTGATCTACGGGAACAATAACTTTTATGTAAGTACCAATTTATTGCACACTAAAACATGTAAACATAGTGCCCACGTTTTTCCAACAAAAATTTAAGTTGGAAGTGCTGCATATAAAAGCCCTGTCCAGCTACTGCTTCAGTTATTGCCTTTTCAATTATTTGCACTAGCACCAACCTATTACTAATAAAGCAGACAGGCACATCCCATTAAATTTGAAATTTTATTAATGAATAAATGCCTTGTTCACTCATAATAATTAATATTCTGCTCGATTTTGACTCATACTTTCAGTGTTTTGCATTTCAGTGTTTTTGCTGAAACAAAATTGATGTCTGTTATCTAAAAGCGACTTTGAAAAATCTTTTACTTCCTGATAAAATATGTATTGTCCCTTTTGAGCACAGCATGTCAGTTTTCATTTACAAACTCCCACGCCTCCCCCGCGTCCCTTTTAAATTCATTTGCCACCTCTGAAGTTCAGCTTCAGTCCAGCAGCCTCTCTCAGTGTGGGGTGACAGAGCAGGTTAATTGCTGAATTTTGATTGTCGTGCAGTAACAGATGAATGTGGAGGAGAAAGTATGGCGTTAACAGATAGATAACAGATTGGTATCTCTTGCTTGCAGCAGTCTGGTGTGGCATAATAGCATAATGGTGTCAGAGTGAGGAAATTTTAATCACAGAGGTATGTAATGACATAAATCTACATATCATGGATGAGTAAAAATAATAGACAGACTCCCTTCAGTAGAGCAAATACTCTGCATGTACTGTGTATGTCAATGAGCTTCATCATCCTCATCTCATGATGTTCAATTTAAAGCAGTGCCTGCATCCCTGAGGTAGTTGGACTTAGAGTGCCCACTTTGACATATGACTGAGAGATTAAAAAAAAAGCCATAATGTAATGTATGTTGCTATACATCAGAGAATTAGACCTTTAGGACTTTCCATGGCCAGCAAATACTGAAGATGTGTCAGTGCTAAATGGCAGTATTAACTTCAGAAAAAGTATTGGAACTATTTCTGATACAGCTCAAAGAAAGTTTCTGTTATGTTCAAGTTCAACCTTGATTTCTTATTGCAGTTTTGGCCATCACAATGGTTGATTGTGTTCAAAATGGTCAGGTTGTTAAGGGTTTCTGCTAACTTACCCACTTAAAAAGAACACCAAGTCATACAACTTTAAGATCTAAAAAGCCATTTTTTAGAATTTTCTGTTTGTTGGTGATGCATTTATGCATTTTAAGCATTTTCATAACACAATTGGCTTAGTAAAATGATAGACAATAGCATTGTTGTCAGTCCAGATCAGATTAATTGACCTTGTTAAATGAATCTCTCTCGCAGGGCACCTGTCAGTCTCTGCACGATATAACCATCTCCTGTTTGTCTGAATTTGCCAATGATTGACAACACTAAGGAAGGGAATATTATACCACATCATCGCAGGATTGGACATTATTTTTCGTTGTTGCCGATGCCTAAGCCCTGTCTGAGCCCTCGTTATGTTTAATGGTGTGAGTTATTGCCTGCCCTGAGCATTGTAACTCACGGGACGCAGAGCATAGAACATTTATAGACCCTTCATCTGCTAAACAGGCTGAGGCCTGCTCCTGCGGTAAGCAGGGGACAAAAGAATAGCAATGTTCCTCATTGGGGTGCTTAGGGCAACCAGATAAAAACGAGGTGAAATTCAGGACAGAGATTGGTAAGGTCACATAACCACAGTGGGCGCAGCATAGAGAAAACAAACCGTCCAATTATGTTTTAAGCAGAGATCTGAATCTTGTAAAAGTTGTAAGCAACTTTAAAAAAAAAAAAATCAGAATCAACTTAAATTAATTGTATTTTTCGTAATTTTCTCTATACTGTCTTGAAAAGGCAAACCTCTTTACATCATGGTTCTCATTTTTTGGGGCTGCACTCAATAACAAATTAAGTGCTTATTATAAATAAACTATAAATAAACTATAAAAGCCATTCAATTTAAAGATTTGTGTCTTATTTTTCTTTGGTAATATTGTCAGATGCAGATATGCAGTGACGCTCGCTGGGTAAAATGTGAGTGGAAGTTCCACAGTTTCAAGCCTTTGATCATGTGACAAAAGGATGCGTTATAAAGTAGCCAGTTTAGGCGCAAAATCAAGACCGACAGCTTGAGCACATTTTCAAGCCAAGCGAGCAGTCGTGCCTTTAAAACATAAAAGCAGCAGTGAGAAAAGGCAAGACAGAGAGGAATAGAAAGAGTAGGTAGCAAAGCTCCATAAATTAAGAGTCCTCTGGCTTTTTTATAGACAGTCACCAGCCCACAGACGACCCACCTCCCAGCAGCAATGCAGCAGTTTGGCCGGCATCGGCATCAAAGCTGCCATGCAGCAGGTAATGTTCAGGGCCCTCATAATAACGTGCACTGGGGCCCATAACTGCATCACCCCACTGACTGACAGCAATTACTGTAATTAAACAGGGATGCTAAATTGTTCTAAAATGACTTGAATGTGAAACTGAAAAACTGAAGTCATTGGGAATGCTTGTTTTGGCCCACTCTGAAACCTTTGTGCTTTAACAGCAGCAAAGTAACACAGTCTATTGCTCCTAGACTCAAATAACAAGATAAACATCCCGAGGGGTGACTGCGAAAAAGCTCAAACAATTAACTGTCCATTTGAGTCCACATCTCAGTGACAGCAGGGCATTTAAACAAGCTCTGACCCACAACGAGGAGAGTCAAAATATGCCTCCTCACTCCAAACAGGACGAGGCAGCTTAAACAAATTTAAAAGAAACACTTAGTGTGAGGCTGTAACACACAAACAGGAGACGCACACATTCACTGCAAAAGAACAGGCCGATCTAACAAACAGTAAAACATGCAAAGGTCAAAACTTCATGCTAAAGTTTATTAGTCAACTGTCTGAATGTCCTGTACACATCTAAAAAAAACTATAGCCATAATTAATGTGGGCTACTGACTTTATTATTGTTTTTTATAAGGCTGAACTCCCGCAGATCCTGAATGCTAAAGAGCCAGAACAGAGCTGTCTGTGTGTAAAGCCAGTGATCAGTTCTGAAGGTTTTAATAGGATGTAAGCAATCAAAGTTTTTTTTCCGCCCAATTTTTGGGGACAAACAGGAGAGAAGTGGGGATCCCAGGACAACTGCTTGTGATATGACACTGTCCCTTTTTTAAGAACAGTTCAGTCATCCCCTGGCGCTGCTCTAAAATGCCAGAATTTTCATATTGTCACCTCAGAAAAAGCATATTTAAATATTTAATGTCCTTTGTTGCATTGTTTTTGCAAACAGTCTTAGCTATTCAAGCAAGCAGTGTTTTCAGAAACTAGTCTAGATGATTCCACTGAAGTGAATGGATGGGTCGTATTAGGGGTCAACCCATTATCTCTACTAATGTGCTGTGAGATTGGTAGCTAATTGATATTGCATGCTAATTGATATTAGCACTGGGCACATTTCTAGCCTCGGCCTTCTGTATCGTCCACACAGGTGGAACTAAGCAAAGCTGTGGGCTTAGACTCATTTAGTTCAATCTTCTTTTCTTTCCACGGTTATGTCTTGGTGATTTACATTTGATATTCTGATGCCCCAGCGCATTATATCCAACCACAAAACCTGTGCCTGTCGAGCGAGACGAGGAGATGCCATCAGCCTGGTAACAGTGAAGACACGAGTGGGGGAGAAAGCAGTGCTAAGACCAGGGCAGAGACAATGAAAAAACAGATTCCTGTGAAGTTAAGTGGACTGAAAGCCTCATTATTTCAAATTATAACTGCATAAACATTGTGAAACAATAAATCAATCGGCACCGGTAGTAAGGTAGTCACATTAAATTATAACAAGAAATGTCAGCTGCAGCAGGTGCAATTACAGGTAAAAGGCTAGCAACCATTTAAGCTTTTTACATGACTTTAGTAACGAGGGACTGAAGACTTCTTTGCAAATATAAGAATGGTTGAATTACTCTTTATTTAGGGAGGTTATAGGGCTGTAGAACATTGTTTTACTGTCTTTATTTGTACGATCTCATTACTTGCTTATGAGGCTCCTGTTAGCTACTTTAAATTGCCGTTTGTAGATTTAATAGTAGGACAAGCTCCATAGATAGAATTTAAAATAGTGCCACTGTGACATCACTCATTGGTTGGTTGGGTACCATTTTGAAGCCAGGGCCTATTATGGTCTTTGCCATCTTGTCATTGTTTTGGAGCCAGAAGTGACTGTATTTGAACAAGAGGGTGGAGCTTAGGGTTGCCAACTCCTTGACATAAAAATACAGGACCCATACTTTTTTTTCCCAATACGGGATGATTCCGTTTTTAAGTGACAGTTGGCAACCCTAGTGGAGCTTGAGAGGAAACTACTAATGAATGTGTAGCAACTAGCTAAAAGCTAGCACCTGCACCCACTCAGCACGGTCACACTCTAAATAATGCTTAACTCTCATGACTAATTTAACTTGAGTGAGTGACTTTTATAAAAAAAAGTTTACTGAATTTAGTTTTCATGTACATGGAAATGAGCCAGGAGAGGACCAAAGAGCCAGAGACCAAAAGGGTTTTTTTTGTACTCTTGTAATTGTACTTGTTAATTTCTGCAATGGGTTTTGACTTATTTTTGGATTGAGCCTCTAGTGGACACTGGGGGAAGTGCATTTTGGGCACTTTGTTTTGGCTCAGTTTTCAGCATACACATAAACAAGCACAGACATAAGGTTTAATGTGGAGAATATGAGCAAGATGGCAGCCATAGGAAATCACAACATATTAAAATGCAACATGTACAACATGCAAGGAAAATTCAATGTTACAAATGAACAGCGGTACAAACAAAGTTACCTCTCAGGCAAAACAGCCTCATGTTTCCATCACCACATTCCTTATCATGCCTTTAAATTCATCAAAGGATGTAAATGTCTCCAATTTTAGTTTATTTAAAATATTATTTTTTGCCAAAGCTGCTGAGTGAGGAAAAGAAGATTTCTCCAAATCTGTCAAAACCCTGGTTGTATTAGAAAAGAGGTGTAGGCTCCATGCATATGATGTGTCGCCGCAATAAATCAAAGATAGAAAAGTTTATTTTTTTAACTTTAAAGTGAAGAAAAAATAATTTCTAAAATGAAAGCCAGACTGACCCTGAGCGTCCAAAATAGTTAAGCAATATGGACAATAAATGAAAGCTGTTTATCAATCGATATACCCAAGTAAGGTCACTCTTTAGATGGATTTACTACCAAGAATACAAATAGTGAGATCATTGAGCAACTCTCAGCAAGAGTTAAAGTGGGGGAAGAATACACATGTCTCCCAAAATTTCTAAACCCTAATGCTTCATATTGTCAGGACCTGCAGACTTATTTTGGTCAATGCCTTTCAGAGCTTTACAAACTTGAGCAACTGTAATAGGCTTTATATCAAATAAATCAAGATTTTCATCAGTTGCAGTGGCTGTGGAGCAAAGGACAGATGTGTTTGCATTTGAGCTGTAAAATCAGTTCCAGCAAGGATTAAGTGTTTGTTTCCAGACTGACTGTGGCAGCTTTGTCCTTTGTTTCATCTGAGCCGAACCAGAATGTGTTCAGGTACATGTGATTCAACAAGGATTTAGTTCACTTTCAGATATTTTAGACAGCATTTAAGTTCTCTGTGACAGACTTAAATCAAAGCTCAGTTGTGCGTGTCCTGATCAATGTTTTCACTTGTTTTTTAGCCTTCTAAACATCAGCCAGTCGGATGAGAAGTTTGAATATGTAGTGTAAGTCCAGGAAACATGGACTGTTCCTGAAGCTGAACTAAACCTTGTCATAGGCAATTTATAAGAGATGAAAACTGAAAAACTGAGAGAAACATTTTTATGTCAGTTAAGGGTTAAGGTTTGTGAGATGTATTTACTGTAATTAAACCAAGCAAAGTACATTTATTTTACACTTCTTTTTTAGCTATATTGGTTGCATCGATGTGTTGCACAAGGTTAAAGGAGTCACACAGTTTTTAACACAAACTGAAGTCCATTAAATCCAGCATTAATTTAACTCATCCGTGAGGATAAATGCACAGTCATTTAATTCATGAAGAATATCTAAAATAAATTTGAAAGCATCCTTTGAGGCAGACGGGGGTCTACAGCAGCCAGCCACAGTTACATAAGATTCTTTTGATACAGCGACTTTGATGGCCAAGACTTCAAACTGTTTAGCTTTAGTAATAGACAGAGTAACAGAGCTAATGAGCTCGTATTTGACATACTTGCCAAATCCGCCTCGTCCAACCACGCAATGAGTGTTCTAGACTTTGTAACCATTAAAAAAAAAAAAATGTAGTCATCGATTTCCAGTTTTTAAATAAGGATTGAACCATATGTCCTCATTTGTCATATCTGTGAGAAGAACAAAGCCTGTTCTGCCTGAGGTAGTGGGTACAGGATTTGGATGAACACTTCCAGATAACATCAACAAAAGCATGAGTAAAAGGAAAATATAATTTGAAGGAAGATAATTTATTTGACCTGACATCACCCGCAAACGTAGCAGAAGAGTCCTCTGAGGACAACAGAATAACTGTTTAACAGCATTTGATTCTGAAGTTAAAGGATCTCACTGACTTGCACTGAAGAGTGGCAAATTCAGCTGATGACGTGGACTAATTGACTGATGATATGACTCATTATTTGTCAATGAAATCTCAGAGAATAATCTGGAACATAACAAGGTTAATTCATTCACCCCGTTGTGTCTATTTAGCTAATCCAGGGTTGCTCTGCATAAATAATACATGACGCCAACTTGAACTCTGTTGTTGAGGACAGACCAGGTGGCAATGTGAGGTCTCAAAACTGAACAGTGAAGATAGTTAGATTAACATACCAAGAGAAGTACAACCGTAAAATTACAAGGACAGAGTTAAAAAAAATGTGGAAGACAGCAATTTGCAGTTTTTCGTAAAGTTTCTTTTGGCACAAAAATATCAAAATTGTGAGATTTTTTTAAAGAGATGCTGTGTTGTAAAATTTGACACATTCACTATCAATTAAGTCTTTGTCTTTCAGAGATTTTGCTGAAGTGGTAAAATTAGTTGAGACAGTGTGGGAGGTTTTGAACGTGGGTAGTGCCACATAGCCAGATCTCTCTTGGTGCTGCATAACATAGCTGACAGGCCAACACAGAGACAAGCTGCTGATTTTTGAGGAAAGTAACAACTTCTTATGTTAACTAAACGCCAAATTAGTAGGACGGCACGAACTAATAAATAATTTGCTGTAGCATTTTTGTGAGGTTTATTTAGTTTCTCCTCACGTCTTTAAAAATTGTGCGATATTAAAGGGCATCTGAGGATGTCAGTGAAATCAGTTGAGACAGATGATGCGTTCACTAACATCAGACAGCGTGTTTTCCTGTGTTCTGATCGAGGCAGTTGAAGAGTCCTTAATGTGACATTTCCATACACACTGCACATGTGGCCTCATGCGCACTAGACTGCCTCTGATTTATCTCAAGAAGCACTGAGGATGCATTTACATCCATACTTACAGCTGTCTGTTTGTGATCTGATCACCCAGGATGCATGTCACAGGTAAAACCAAGTCTGCACATCCCCACAGTCACACAGCTAATCACAATCATTGTACTGCCGGGCTTAAAATCCAAAAATCCAGCTGCAGGTGTCTTGCATTAATTCTGGTTTGAAATAAAGCAGGTAATCCACTGATTACTCACAAACTCCCCTGTAGGATGATTTAAATGTAGGTTAATGTTTGAGCTTCACTGCTGTTACGAAGAACAATTTTACTAAATACAGGGAGTCTTGAGCCGTGCAGGCAAATCAACAGCCCGTAATCAGGATGGTACAGCATCTCTGCCCAACACTCTGTTGTTCAAACAACAGAGCGGAAATGATTCATCTTTAATCAGTGACTCACTTCTTATTCATGCTTTTGTCAGTTTCACCTTGCTGGTTATCAGCTTCAGAGCTCCTGTGAGTTTAAACTTGTAACTTGAAAGAACATCTTAATTATGCTCACTGGCGTACTTCCCAGCATGCAGTGCATTTGAATTAACGCTTCAGAATCTTTTCCCTCTTATCATTTTTGGCAAAGTCACAGGATGAAGACTTGTTCTGTATGTTTGCTAAGTAAATCATAGATCCATTTCTGATGAAACTTGAAATTAGAGTAACTAGGATGAAAATGAGTGTGTGGCTCTTTCCTGTGTGATACTGTAAGCTGACTTATAAACTGTATTTCATCATCTCTTCAACTGCAAACCCCTTCACCTTCAACTGTAGGCTGTTTCCTAAGACTTCAGTTGAAGGTGAAGTGTTATTTTTGGTCTTTGTATGTGAACAAGAATAAAACAGGTATAACCTTGTTTACAAAGTTAGTTTCAACCTCCCCAAGTTTGTTGGAAGTTGTTTTATGGCTTCACGTTTCTTGATGTAAGATATAATGTAAGAGAGACTCCATACATCATCATTTTATCATGGCTTAAATTGTTAGGGTCACCTTAAAATGCTTACTAAGAGTTTTTCACAAATATAGCCTCTGTTTCTTAGAGTGCACCAGATTAATGGGTTTAAACGTTAAATGCATACCTATGCACCACCTTAGAGGGTTTGGAATATCTCCACCATAGCTCACACAACAGGGCCCCCTAAAAGTTGAAAACAGCCCTGTGCCAAATCAGGGTTTGTTAGCTGTGTTCAGAGGAACTGTAGAGTGTTTGTGAGTGTATGTGTGTGATTATGGTGTGTGTGTGTGTGTGTGTTAAGAGTGAATTACTTTGTACTTTTGTATATGGAAGAAACCCTGCAGTGAGTTCCACCTTAGTTTGACTCATTTGGGCACATGAGGACAAGAGCAATTGTACTTGACTGTGGAGCAAAACAATTGGACCTTTCTGGGAATAAATTTGTTTTGGGCATTTTCCACATTCAGATTAAAGCCATTTCACCAAAGTGGTACTACTTTTATAAAAGCACCTTCAGTGTGCATTTTTTGGACAATAGCCATGTCTTCTTAGGCGTTTTCTGAACATGAATATGCACAGAATTCCTATTTCACATGATGTGTGTTGATTAAAGTCCAAAAAATATTTGTTTTTTTTATTGTTTTTTTTTTTGACAAAGTTTTGGCCAGTCTGCCAAAGTACACCTATAGATTTGTCACTATCAAGTTTAATAACACAAGCACGAATGAAGAAACAGGTTTTTAATACAACAATACAACAGCAATACTCATGGAAAGATGTGCCTGAACTTTTCGAATAGTTCAGTCTCGATGAAACTATCAAAAGCAGACATTTGGAGATGCAGACACCGTGACAAAGGTGAACTGTGAATCTTTTTAGCTCTCTTTTGCTGCAATAAAAACATCTCTGGGTTCACATTTGACACTCAGAAATGAAAACAAGGTCAAAGTAGGGAAGTCAAAGCAGTTTGATGCACCTCATAAAGCTTTTGGTGCGTGTTCAGTTATTTAATACAATAGGTGAACATCAAAACACTCACATCAGGTGCTTTTTATGTATCGAGTCTTTAACCAGGATCCAAGTAATACTTAGGTCATGGGTTTCCTCAATGCAGCCTTTACCCTTTAATTTCAAGAGACAAGAAATAACATTCAAT
>JAQNCA010000032.1:8984247-9039984 GCA_029783725.1 Acanthurus tractus | reverse complement strand
GAAACTGGGACAATACAGGATTCATTGCCATCTGATGCTAACAGAACAAACTCACAACAACCAGTCACATTTACTCATCCAACCACCAAGCAAGTAAAAGTACTGTAAAACACAAATAGCACAACCAGGATTCAGCAGGTTTCCTCACAGACTCCAGCCAAGCTGTGTATTTATCGAAACAAAACATCTAAAGCACTGGGCTACAAAACTCTCAAATTAGCCAACTGGTGCCCTCTGTTTATACAGCAAGGCAAGAAAGAGAACCGCACCATCCAAAAAAATACAGCCAACATGGGAAACTCGAAATCTGATTGGTTACGCCAGTCAAGTCAGCAAAGAGATTCACTTGAAAACTCTGAAGACCTCAGGGTAGATTTATCATCTGAAGCAGCACAGCTGGGCGAGAGAGTTGTAATGAAATGAGCTGATAGTTGATTGTCAGGAACGAACTTTGTAAAATAAATATAGTATTAATGAAAATAATAGATTACCTGATTCTAGCATCTCTCGGCCAGTAGAGAAGGCTTTTCTGGACCTGAGGACTCACAGCTGGTGATGACTCAAATGTAGCTTTGACTTAAAAGTGACACTCCAGTAAGTCACTTCCCTCTCGCATACCCACTCATAGGTCGGTGTCATGGTCTGGGTCCATCAGCTGAAATATCAGCTGTTTTCATCAGCTGTTTACATCTGTTTAATAGAACTTGTCACACCTACATTGTCAGTCTTTTATCTTGCTGCTGTCTTTTTTGTATATGATTCATTCTGCGTCTATCTTGTACATCTTTCCACCCCCTCATCCTCGCCAGTTGCAGGAGATTTGTCTGTTTCATTATTTTATCAGCCTTTCAGTCTCAGCAGGGTTATCAGCCACCAACATCACCAGTGTCTGGGCTCTATGGGGGGATTTATCCTGCTAGTGCTCAAGGCAGAAACCCCTCAATTACAAATTCTTCCAGTTGAGTTAGAGTGTAACAAGATTTAATTATTTCATATCATCTGTTTTAACAAACAAACATTTTTACATAATGCACTTGTTTCTCCTTATTAAACTGACTTCTGACTATAGTCACCGGTTTGCAGGTCTGCTACATATAGGGAGAACCCGGTAACAAAGCGCAGGGGGCACCAACTTTAATTCCATCAGTAGCCACATGGGTTATAACATGCTGCGGCCAGTGCCTTCATCGACAACTCTTTTCTTATTTTGTACAAAAAGGCACAGCGTCACGGCTTTATTCTCCTGCCACACAATTTTCTTGAGTGGTGTGACAGCTGTCACATACAAAGCTATTTCTCTTATTCTCACAGACGCACAGCTGCATTTACACACACACACGCACAAATCTACTGTGTATTGTCAAAAAGCACTTTGGAGGTGGAAGTACCTTTAGATGATGCTGATGGCATGTTGAGGGAAAAGAGGTCAATAGAAAAGTAAATTGCAATGCTGAATAACTCCTGCAAAGTGTTGAAAATTACAGATTAATAATGTCCATCACTGCTAAAGCATGAGTAAACTGGGGCCTATAGGACACAGCTCTAAATATGACATACTGAGGTGTGAGGCCGCCATGACGTACTAAATGGACCACAAGGTATGCAGACCTTCTGAGGAAATGATGCTTCACGCTGTGTCTATATGGCTGATTTAGTATCGATGGTGCACAATAAACCAAATAGCCATAAATTATTTTCTTCACCAGCAACAAGCACCTGTTGAGACCCTGACAAAACAACAAGACAGATCTGGATGCCACATGTCTAACGATCCTCACCTCAACTCAACTAAGTTCCTGTAATGGACAGCTAACTATCATAAATTAATGGGTTATCTCAAAATAACATGCCGTTATCAATGATAATGCATATATTTATCCGATTACAACAAGATAACAGGATGGCCGCTCTCAGCTTCCGTAGCTAACTAAGCACATAATAGTTACAAAAAATTCTGAGTAAAAGCACAGAGTGATTATCTTTTCTTTACTGTTAACAGATGTCTGTTAACAGAGCTGAAAGTCTAAAAGCCTTGTAGTGTCCCATCAAGGCTACACTTTCTATTAAATGCCACAATATGAATGTGTTTGATATTTTAAATGAGTGGCATTGATACGTCACGAAAACGGCCAAACCTTGAGGTACCATGAATACACATGAGGGATCTAAAGGCAGTTCATCTACTTTAAATCTGAAGTTGGCCCCCGTTAAGATTTTATGAGTGTCAAATATGGAAAAGGCTTCATCTACTGCAGAGTGTCACGGCAATATGTCCTTTAGATTTTTTTTGTTAGCATGCATAGGCTTTAAAAAAAACCTCCAGTGATGGTTAACAAGTTCAATCCTTTGCTTTCAAAAATATTCTAATAAGTGTGAAACCACTCAAGGTTTATAATTTCACTGTATATTTAAACGTCCTCTTTTCAACGACTGTAGGTCAAAGTGTATAAAGAAATTGATATCACATTCAAAAGAAAATTGGCCCTCAAACCTATTTTCTGCATTATTGGAACACATTCAGCAGCACTTGACCTCAGATGCTCCTTTCTGAGGCTGCTCGAGACGCTTTCTTTTCAGCGCAAGCAGACGTGTTCTTCTTCAGGCGACTTCACACTGCATCCATAGCAGTCTCACATCGGATTCAGAGTGCTATGAAACGTACCCCCTTTGGAACCTATAAGTGTGTGGCTCAAGGACAAACTCTTTAAAGTTTTTCAAATCTGAAACCTTTTTCTGGACAGAGACGGTGGGCTGAGGTCCTTCAGATGGACCAGCGTGGACTGAGATCGTTTGTGCTTCTCCATGTAGGCCTTAGTTTTTAAATGCACTGTTGTCTCCTCTCAGTTACCTTTATTATATCTGATTGTATGAGCTGTCAGTCTTGATTTTTAGTCTTTCTCTTATTATATTCATCGATTTCTTTTCCTGTGAAGTAAAATTAATTTCTTTTCTCTCCTTTTCATCATGTGATGAGAGAAATTAGGTCTTGTAACGAGAATGAAGTGAAAAAAGGCTACAGGTCCTTATCTCATCTCTCCATCCTTCCTTGTTTGATCGTTGTTAAATAACATTCTCTAAAGCACATTCATTGTCAGTGGTATCATTTCTTGTGTACAGGTTGATTTGCCCATCTGTATATCTAGAGTACCATAAATCCAGTGTGACTGGCAAAAAAAGCAGTTTTAGTGGATGTAGTAAAGATGCTTGCAGTTGCCCCTAAAGGATAACTTTGCAGCCCTGTCAGGGCTCCCCACTGAGGTGATCTACAGCAACAATTACAAAACTTTTAATAACACCAGTCATCTGCACTCAGCAACATGTAAAACTGGGGCCCAGATGACAATTTATATCAAAAATCTCGATAATCTGGTAAGTCATGCATGAAATACTTTAAACCCATTCATCCCTTGTACAAAATGCTTCATATATGTTGTCATATTAGCCCATCAATTTTTATTCATTTCATTCAAATGTGCAATGATATGTTATGATAACTGAAATTAAATGCAGTATCTTCTCTCTAGTTATTCAGTCATTGCTGAACTTTTGGTAAATTGAGAAAATGACGCTTCTATTCATAACAGCAGTGGGTGTATTATTTTTAATCTGCCGTCTGGCAAAGGATTATTATTGCCGTTACACCTGTGTGGGATTCATTTACATGGTAAAGATCAAACAAACAAAAATTCAGTTTTGTGTTTATCGTAAGAAAAAAAAAAGAAAATACATTTGGTGTATCTTGAAATAATGTAAATGCTGGTGGCTTATTATTAATAGTCTTCATTTATTTCTTTTTATAAATAGAAAAAAGAAGAATGTGGATAGTTTTATAATTTATCTCATTACAGATTGTTTTTAACATTCTGGATGAAATGCATATTCAATACTGAAATTACACACCACAGTTTGAGGTAGCCATACCCACATCTCATTTCCTCCATATTGATTTCTATCATAAGTGCAAAAATATGTTTCACCATTAGTATTATTTCTTAAGAAAATACACTTTCCAAAGCTATATGTCCAATGCGTTACCTCCCTGCTGTTGTCACCATCCCGCAGATGTTTTTTTGTAAAAGCAATTTCTATTTCAGGCATGGTAGGAGTCGAGCTAATTTAACCAGCTGGAGAGAAGGAGGCAGCATGAAGAAAGGACACAAGGTTAAGCAGATAATGTGCCCGCAATACCAAGCTGTCATTCGTTGCTTCTCCACTGTTGTTCTTTTTGTTTGTTTGTTTTAGGGTTTCTTGTACACCTTTTCACTCCCAATTTCCGTGCTCTGCCGTGTTGTCTGTGCTGGTCACTGATCGGGGGCGAGGCTGAGATCACCGTGTGGCCAAGGGCGCGCCCGCCCGCCTGTGACTCCACTGTCAGCACTAATGCATTCAGGGGCAGAGCTACATGCTTTTTCAGGTGTGTCGCAGGCTGCAGCGTCAGCAGATTGTAATCAAATCCAATCTGGTATTAAAAGACGATCTTGACTCCTGACACCATCAAAAGAAAACAGGGAAAGTTGGTGTGTATAATGTGATTGCAGACAAGTCCTCCACGATCTTTCCTGCCTCTGGTCACCTTATAAAACTTCATATACATTGCACATTGGATTCAACCTTTTGCAATGGAGTCAATAAGAATCCTTTGATCTGCAACACTGCGCAGTGAGCATGCTCTGTGTGTGTGAAACCATGCTGGATTTCACTGGTGTGGATAAAACACAACACAACACAAACATAACAGAGCACATCGTAAGCTACAGAACTCCTCCATTATGTATTGAAGGATATGAATGCATGTACAAGGGAGGCTTCGCCCCTGATTTGGCAACCTGTCTTCATACATATTCCCGCTGCTGCATCGACTTCTCACTTAAAAAGCACCTTTAGAAGACTCAGTCATGCAGGCAAGTGTGAAGCGGGCCTTAAATCTCAGTCACTGCTCAGCAAGGAAGTGTTGAGCACTCATCTATGCTTTCATTCACGTATTCATTCAGATGCACAGTGTCACCTTAAAGGGAGAAACTGAATTCAGACGAAAATCAATATGATAAACTGCTACTTGTTTTGTCCCTAAATTGTTTCAGTTTGGAAATCGATATGGGAGCCAGAGCCATTCATCACCGTTTGAGAGAAGTGGGCGCCCCGCGGGAAAATATTAGGGCCTCCATGTGGAGTGGGAAAAAAAGAAAATGCGATGGGTGTTAGTGTGAAGGTGGGTGAAAAGGGAGTTTGGCTGATGGCAGGCAGGGAGAGGAATAAGGAATAGAGACAAAGAGAATAAATACAGAGAGGAAGAAAAAGGAGTGGGAAGAGGAGAATTGTTAGACGCTTCTGTATCTATGTCCTCCCCCTCTCTTTCTTTTAGAAGGATGGATGATGTGCAGGGGGTTTATCAGACTCTGACAGACACAATAAAAAATAACCTAACCAGTGTGGGGCCCGCTCAAATTAATACAGTGCAGCGGGCGACGTCTGAGCCTGGTCATTAGGGGCGGCTGACAGCATCATTAAGACAATGGGCAGATTATGGTGTTTACATTGGTTACAAGTGACAAACTGCGGATGTGGACAACGCCATGTTCAGTTGACCTTTGGTGAGCATCATCATGACTCTGTAAATCAGGATGGAGGGTAGAAAAAAAAAGGAAAAGACACCGTGAGTGGATATTATGACAACAGAACACCATTGTCTTTTATTGTCACGGCTTGTTATGGCTTATTGCAGCTCCCTAAAGACGCAGAGAATAATTCAGCATGCTAGAATTCACTTAAAATGCTGTTACCTTGTTTCTGTTTAATTAACGACATTGTGAATACAGTATTAGATGGGCATCTAAAACCTATGAAAATGCTCATGTCTCCATCCAAAACATTCAAAAGGCATATTATATTTTGAATCTATTACAGGTTGTGGATGCCGTTTAATTAGATTTCACTGCCTCACTGATTGTCTTCACAAAAGCAAAGTGAAATCTCAGATGGTTAAAGAGAAGGAAGTTAATTCGGGGAAACTGTGATTTGAATTTAAATAAATGTTAGTAAATGAGTCCAACTGTTGTACTTGGCGTGACCTTTTGTTTTGGTGGTAATTAGAGGATCTTCTGACAACCAGTGCCCAGTGGTTTTTACATCGACTGCAAAAAATGTTTTGCTTGCTGTTTTTGCTCATCATCAGCTCCTAATTTACTGGGTTATCATTATGCATCCATTGTGCTTATATAGGGTAAATTATATATGTACTGGTATACACCTCTGCACTAATAAACTGCTTCAGTTCAAAAGGTACATTGAATGGCAGTGAAACAAGGCATCTTCTTTGGATAAGTGATATTTGTATTCGCAGCAACTTAATTAGATGCTGCAGTGTTTACAATCTAATTGTGTTTACACCTTCACAGGTCAAAATCCACCACTACATTTGGCATAAATTCCAATAAATTACAGTAAAAAACATCAAAACAAATATATGTTTTCCCTCTGGGCTAGAATAAACACAGAACATAGAAAACACTCGGAGCACTGTGTTTGAAATAAACACATTAAATCAAGTTGAAAGTGAAGATCTTTATTGGTTTTACTTATTAAATCCACTTCAGTCATGACAGGGACATTTAGATGAAGATCCGTCCAAGAGTGCCAAGCCACGTGAAATCTAAACAATACAAATATTAGTCATTAAATGCACCACAGTCTCTGTACACAGAGCATAACAGGTGAACAGATAAACAGAGGGGAGGGAAATTGCTTCTTTTTTTTCATTTTCTACTTGGAAAAGAGATGTGCAATAGTACAACCACCCATGAAATTAGAGTTCAAGTAAAGCATTGGTTTCAGAATGTAAGAATATCATTCCTGAGGTATGTTTGTCAAGGTTACATTATTAATGTGTCGCTGTACAAAGAGAGAGTGAGTAAAACATGATAGGCACTTAGACAACGTAAATGAACACAACAAGAAAGAAATTACTTGACTACAAACCAAGACTGAACATTTCATGCTGTAACATTTTTGGATTTAAGGGCTGTAGAACAACAAGAGGAACTCTTTGAATTATATAATATTGCACGTCTATGTTGGGGATTTTAATACTTTGAAATGATTTGTGTAAGTATTAATTTGCAACAGACTATAACTTGGGCGATCCAGAACTGACACACACTTGTTCTCAGCCATTTAGTTAAAAAGGTCACAGTGACCATTCGGTACCTAGCAACTGGTTGCTCTTTGTTTTCTTACGTTATTCACATTTCTGTTCAATGTGGTCATGATGTGTCCTTGCCCACCTCTGCAGGGTGCTTGGTTCATTAAAAAACCTATATATTCATGTGGTTAAATCATATCCAATTGATATCTAGTCACCTTAAATGCATTTTCATACAAGGTGTAAAGAAGGCATTCGACCAAACTGAGATATCAAGAATCTGCAGCTGTGTCAGGGACTCTATGAAGATCAACACCATGATGCTTTGAGCCTGATGCTAACGTCAGCATGCTATCGTGCTTACAGTGACAATATTTTAATGCTGAATTTTATACTTTATTTGTTTAGTGTTTGACCAATTGCAATTTTGTGGGTTTGCTCCGAGATTTTTGAGAATTCCGCCAATAGTTGTCTAGAATTTTGACTGAAAACCAACAATATCGACTTCATGTTTGTGCTACAAAAATTCTGATCACCAAAATCATTAGTCTTCAACATCTGGGAAGCATGAATAAAATGGTTCATCGTCAGAATTTTTATTCCGTTTTTCCATTTCTCTCATATCAAGGTTGTGATCTTGCAGGTGTCACGTTTGCATGAAGCTCTGACAATGCATTACAAAACGCTGCACAGGGAAAAAAACATCAAGTCTCTCTTTGCCTGGTGTCACTGTGTCAGATTCTCTCTGATTCAGGCGTTCAGCATTTTGTTCTGCGCATCTGTCACTGCTGCTTTGTGTGGCAGGTGAAACAGCAGCGATAAATAAAACACCTAGGTGGAGTGTTCACCCTGCTGTAAAGTACTGATCACGGAGTTCATTGCTTCACATTGAGAGCAAACATGATTTCTCATCACCCAACCTCTTCAGTGTTTTTCTATGCAATGAGTGCAGAAAATAAAAAATCCATTTGTATAGATGAGGTTTAAAAGATTCAAAAGCAGTTCTGGATGGATCCATTTAACAACTGTCAATCAAAAATCTCATTTCATGATGACATGTTTTAGAAATCCAGCGCTTCTCTATGAAATATTTAAAACAGAGGTACTATGTTGGTGTTGACTTTGATCACTGCCTGCCTCGCCTGTCTTCTGCAGCCCTCCACCTCTGTCAGACCAGATCAAAGCACACAGCAACATGTGTTTCAGGCCAAAGATCCCCCGCCTTGTTCTGCTTATCTTCTACAACAATGATGACTCCTTGAAATTCAGGGTGCCACATTGACTTCATTAATTTATTTATTAGCCTGCCTCACGCTGCGTGTCACTCTGAAGGGGAGCCACTGATGCACTCATGTTGACACTGAGACACGAGCTCTGATTTGCGACACCAGTCAGTGGGCCAATCGGAACAAGGGATTCCACTCGGGCAAATTAAGCTTTGCATTGTGAGGCAAGCTGTTCTCACCGAGCTGTTTTGTCAGACCCAGACAGGAGGATTTAAATGACACTGGCACTGCAAAAAATAACTCTTTGAACATAAAATAGCTCTCGGTTTATATTTGTGGGAGAAAAGACTCAAACACGCTTTTAGACATTTTCCTCCAACTCTGACAAATAACTAAAAAGGCATTCGGTTCTAAAAATTTATGTTCAGAAAACAGTAAAAATAGATTTACCGATGTTTGCACTGGGATTAAAGATAAACCCAGCAGATGTATTGTTGTGCGATAAATGTCAATAACTCCACTGTTGCCTGAGCAAAAACACAACTGTTGCATAGAGGGACGTTGCGAGGACTGAAATACAGAGGTCATGAGTCCCGTTTCTCCCTGCAGAGCCACACCCACTGAAAAACTGATTCTTTTTCTTGTTTTCTGGGAAATAAAACACAGAAATGGGAGCAGATATTGATAAAACATGGACACAAGATAATGTAGGGGACAAAGCAGAAACAATAAAGTACAACAGAGATATAAGAGGTGAGAAAGAGAGGTGATTGATAAGTCCTTGGCCTAAGATAGAGGGAGACCAGTTAAATAGCTGTTGTTATGTAGATGTGAAGTTTAACTATTTATGTGATTATGCAGAAAGTTTGAAGTCGATAACTGTCGTGAATTTACGTTTTCAGGTTGTTAAAAATTGCAAGTCAGCACATTCTGGGAAAACAGACAATATTGGCATCAATCATCATCTACCTCTGCCTCCAGGTCTCACCCAGGAGGTCAACAAGGACATATGGGCAATATCAAGGGAGAGTTCAGCTTCTTACAGCATATTAGCATGTTAAAGAAATGGGATGCTGAATTCAAAATGGTTGAGAAGGTAACCACACAAAGGCTGATTTTGTTTGTTTTCTCAATCTGGGCTGACTTGTTATTTTCAATTATCCAAAACAGAAATACTACAAAAGTTATTAACGTCAAACTTTCTGAATTATCATTTAAAGGGTAGAACTGTAATAGAAGTAGGATGTTGGAAAAAATCATTAGGATGGATTGCGTGTGCATATGTGATGATGTGCCATGGGGGGAAACAATGTCTGAGTGAGTAAAGGAAAAATAATTTGTACCAGCCATCAATCAACTTCTGTCAGCCACAACACTAATAACTTTATTCCTTTAATTCAATCCACTTTATTTGTTTTTCAGCCACACTAGCAGTAAGACTTTAGAAAGACTCGGTCACTTGATTGGTTACATCCAACTCTATCAGGGTGCTAAAATTAAAAATGCTAAATTGGAATAAAACTAATTTGTGATTGTTGCTCAATGTGGAAAATCTCACGTAGCCTTTTGCTCGTTTTCCATTATTTCTGTGCTTGATTATGGCGATATTTTGAACATGTCTGCCTCTCCCTCCGCCTTAAAGCCTCTTCTGTTCTCTGTGTGTATCGCTCACTCTAATGTCTCAATAAAAAGTTTTGGTAGTGGGACTATTTAAGCCGAGGAAAGGGATTGCTCTGTACAATATGAATCTATGAGGCTCAACTGGCTGACTACATCTGCCCTCTGAGCAGAACTAAATAAAGCAATTATAGTGTCAAGGCAGAGGATATTTTAGCTGAGATTAAAGCAGCATAAATTGCAAGAAGTCTTAGAATTAGAATATCTGGATTATTTGAAGATTTCACATCCCCCAGCATTTGAATGTCAGTTGTGATGTGTGTTTATGCTAATACAGAATATAGTTATTGCTGTATATAGATATCTCTTCAATGAAAAGTCTTAATCCTATTGAGACATCACTCTGCGGATCCTCATAAAAAACTGTGCTACCAAACAAACTTGGCATGTGGGATGTGAAATGTTCACTCTTTGCCATGCATCATACCTCAGCTGCAATGAAGTCAGCAGATTCAGAGTGTGATACTGCAGTTCACTGCGATAAAACTTTCAACTTTCAGCTGAAGAGTAAAATCAGTTCAGGCTTCAGACTGGGATGTTCTCTACTATTGATGTGACAAAGAAGCATAATGGCCAAAGTCTCAGTCAAGTGGCTCAGCTTGTCCGAAGTCTGCAAAGTGATTGAGAGGAACAAGGGTCCCGGGAGACGGAGCTCTAAGTAAGAGCGATTCTCTCTGCTCGTTCAAAGTATGGACCACCATCCTGGTGACCTTCTGATAGCATGTGGATGAAATTGGATGATTTCTTGCTGGGGCTGAAGAGGAGTGACAGGTGGCTGTGCTTCCAAGCCTGAAGGAGAGTCGGTCTACTCAATCCACTCCCTGACTGCTGCCATCCACTCTCGTGCCCTCTTTCCTCTACTGTGATCAGGAAACTTCTCACAACATCATATCTTATTCATGACCAGATATGAAGAGCTATATTTTTAATCTCACTGGACATTCGAGATGTCTCAATATATGCATTGCATTGCTGTAATTTGCAACCATGATTTCATATAAAAGCAATCACATGTGCCATGTGAACTCAAGAAGGCTCTCTATTTAAATGAACATGACACTGATGCTGCACTTCCAGGCATTATGTTTATTTATGTGTTGATTTTCTTGCTTTAATTACATGGCATGTCTGTTCCTGTCGAGCCGCTGAAATCTGATCAGTTTTACTCACCCAGATTCAGCTTTAGGCAATTAACTTCTGATTTTTAAGAAACATCCCACAGGTCGGGGTGTGTAAAGTCTTCCACAGTGTAGTCACGAGCAAGAAAACCAAAGAACTGAGACTCTAATCTGTGATGACATGCTGATATACAGCTTGGAGCTGCTTCATTGACCATGAATGGGAGACTGACTTTGTGTACTCATACACTGTTTGCCCGAAGTTTCACATCTAAGTGAGTTTTTTATTGATAGGACTATAACTTTCAAAGCAGAAAATGCGCCCAGTTCACAGAAAAATATTTCTGAAAACTGACACGGACACGTGTTCCATCATTTGGACTCCATCGCTACATAAACATCACAGCCTTACATAAGCACACACACACACAGGGGGGCGGTGTATTAAGGCGAATGCACAGAGTGAGAGAACGACACACATACAGTGACACACAAACATAAACATACACACAACAACAGTGACTCTCATTTTTTTCCAGCCAGACAGCCCAGGAGTCTGAGTCTGTATCCAGGTTGCCGTGGCTTCTCCTCACCTCCGGGAGATTCAGCATCCTATGAGGGAAGAAACTCTACATGCAAAATGTTTCATCACCACCATCATCCTAGCAGGTCGGCTAAGGCTGTTAGCATACACATAGGCATTCTTCTTCTGATGTGTGCTAATATTGTACAAATGAGTCCTTGAGCGGTTGTATTTCTTCTTCAAAGAAACAGGAGAAGAACAGTGGATTCACCTCTTTCCTTTGTCATCTTTGTTCTTAATTTGCTCAGCATTGTGGGTGTAAACCAGCTTACACTGGTGTTCTATTCACAGACAAAATAAAGAAAAAAAAACCCTAAAATAATTAATGAATAAAAAACCCTCAGGGAGGGCTTTTAAATCTACATAATATCAAACCTTAGCTTTTTCTTTTTTAATAACAAGGCGTATTGGGTTCTCTGATGTATTTCTTGCATGCCTAATTACTGAGATATGAATTATCTTTCGTCCTTTGCAATTTAGTAAATAAATCCCGAGGGGGCTCATTTGAAGCAGGAAATAGGCCATATTTCTAAGTGGAGAAACCACCATGTGAACAAAGTTCCATGGGGGAAATATGTAACCAAATCAGTCATGTAATGGAAGAAATCAAAGCAGCACACAACCTTGTTTACTAAGAAGATGGCAGCTTGCAATTTTTGGTGAGACGAGGAGATAACTAGGCAACAGCTCTATCTTGTGTCTTTAAAACACACAAGTTGTTTGCAAAGTTAAAAGGGAAGATTAGTAGCAATAGAATAACAACATAGTCCTTAGCGGTGATCAGTGTAGGTAAGAGAGTGAAGAGTTAAACTTGCATGTTTGGAAGGAGCAAGGAAGTAGAGAGAGAAAAGTGAGAGCATGGGGATGGGAGAGATTCAAGAAGAGATGGGGGAGTCCAAACAGAGCAGACCCATAGGTTGGTTATTCTGGGTTCTTCTGAGCATGCAATGGGCAACCCTGCAGGTAGCGCTCTCCCTGGGCTGAGACCACTCCAGACAGACTGCAGTAATTTACATTGACAAAGCTGTCAGAGGAGAGGTGGCCTCCCGCATGGTGATGGATGCCGACCTGGGAGGAAGAAGAGAAAAAGAGAGAGAGAGAGAGAGAAAAAAGATGAGGAGAGAAGAGGAGAGGATTTAAGAAATGAGCAAGAAGCCAAGGCAGATATCTGATTTTTTTGTGTGTAGTATTTGAATTATACTGAGCACACACAGTAATAAGACAGCAAGTAATACAATAAGAGGATTTACACTTTCCACAAGAGATCAAAAGCACTCCTCTACAAGTCCAGAACTTCTAACGCTGCGTATCGATGGAAAGCTCTCCGGCACCTACACCCTTACAGCAAAATGCAATATGAGACACACCAGGTCACATCAATATTTTATGCCTCTGTCCGTCTCTCACATGAGGCTTAGTTGAATAACAAAATTAAGTAACAGAACAGTGGGATAGGAAGGAAGCGGATAACTTCTTACCCTCCCTGATTTTTCCATCTCTTCCAACTTCCTGTGGAAAGTTGTGCTGACGCCGCATCTCTCGGGGCAGGTGCTGTGTGGTGTCAGGGTTCCCCGGTGAGCAGCTCCTCGCTCCTGTCACCTCTACTAACGCCGGCCCTCGTCAGCAGGGGCCTGCGCCAGCGCTGCAGCCTCCCACTCCTCCTGTCACCTGTCCTCGCACAGGCCAAGGTGACTTCGTTCCCTACTGATGGAAAAATGACAGCTGCTGCAGCTACAACATCAGATAAAAGTCAGGGAGCAATCAGTTGGCTTCTCTCTCTCTCTCTCTTTCTCCTCTCTCATTCTTTATTTTCCTACGCCCTTCTTTTCTTTATTTATTACTCAGTAGGCTGACTATTTCACAGTCACAATGTACATTGTATGTGTGCAGTCTTTTCTGATTTTGCTGAAAATTCAGCCAAAATAAATTTGCTTGTTTAGTTCATTTGCATGTGTATGTATGTGTTTGTGTGTCTGTGTGTGTGTGTTGGAAGTCAAGCAGAATGTTTAGATGATGTGTAAAATGTAAAACAGAGTGCAATAGTTTGCAAGCAAACTGTATTGTCGTTGTGCTGTTTTCAACTGAGTTAATGTTAACAATTATGAGCAAGTTATCGTTTCCTAAGTTGTGTTTTATGTTTTTTGGTTGTATGAAGGCAGCTTGGCAATAACTGTGTGAACTAATCAAAACGCTCCTAGTTCTACTTAAATACAGAACTTCTTTAAACATTAAAGCACAATTGGATGCATCAGCTGAACAACTAAACTTCCATTAGCTTTATAGCTAAGTGTCTCCTTTTATCTACAAAGACATGCAAAAATGTCAGCAAAGGAAGATTCAACAAGAAAAAAGTACAAGGCTAGCAGTAAAACATAGAATATTAAGGGTTTTATACACGAAACTTAGCCATCTGTCAAGTTCATTCTCCAAACCACATGGGGGCAGCATATCAGTAGCAGGCTTGGGTGCTCAACCCTGTCTAATGAAGCAAAGAAAGAAGTCCCTCCCACAGGTCAATCACCAATTCTGCAAACATTTTAACATTGGCTATAATTTTATACAAAATGAGTAAATGACTAAAAGCCCAAATGACTTTAACAGCTTTCAACCTACTAATCTGGAAAAAAAACCCCTGAAAGTTCCAGATCAAACCCTGCTGTGTTTCCATCCCTCTGCAAAATCTTCAGCGGTGGAAGTAACACCAGTGTTAACAGTGCGTGTAATTAGAATAAAATCTCTGTGCTGCACCGAATCTTTGTGGTTTCTCATTTGGACTCATGTCAGACTGGACTTACAGTGACTCTTGCGGTAGGCCTGCATGGTGGTATTGTGAGACAGACTGGGCTGGAGCTAACTGGCTATCATGCTAACATAGTCAATATTTTGCATCAAAATATATGGACATCTTTAACATAATGTTACAGCTATTATTTTTTCACAATCTGTTAAGAAATTAAATTTTTTATTTAATGTTCAAAACTAAAAGTCATACATACAGTTTCTTTAAATGCCTTTAAAACAAACCCGTGAATCTAAACAGTGGCTTTTTAGGATGCTTAACAGGGTTAGTCATTTCTATTTTATTTCACTGCTGCACACAATGTAATTTACTCTTTGTCAAGGCTTGTTAGGTTATTGATAGAAGTTTGTTTGATGTCTGTATATTTACTGGATTCCCTTCCTTTAATGAGAAAATATCAACAGAAAAGACTTTTATGTGACATTTAAGCTTTACATGGGCTAACTGTGTTGTGTGGTGTGTGGTCCATGTAAAGCCCATGTGAGTAAAGATGGGCTGAGAGGGCGGCTCTTCTTTCAAATCCCATAGTTTCTCTTTTCTTTCAGTTTAAATCAAACTTAAACCTCTTTTGTCCGAGCCAAGACCTCCCTCAGTGGTCGCAGCTAGATTGTTGTGCTGTCACCGTTAGTTGGGTTGACGCAGACCAATATGGATTCCATTCAGCCGATCTCAGCTCTGGGACTCTGGGATTTTTAGTCTGGCACAATTTCAATCCCATAGTTACTTTCATGCAATGAATGGCAATTAGAGACCATTAGATACATTAATTTCTACCAGCAATGTTTCCCTCCACATATTTGCATTACACTGCTTCTTTACAATCTCAAGAATATGCGAGTGGGGATTTCCTCAAGCATTGAGGTCTGAATTATCTCACTTGACGTGCTAGTGTTGAATTAGGCATGATACTGGCTTGGGAATCTGTGGAGTAAATAGTGAGATTTTTAATGTTTATGGTGATAGCGTTGAAAATGTTTTATTTGAATTACAGATGGCTCTGGGAGCATTGTGGCATGTCTGAAGTGAGAGTAATTGGTGAAATGTAGATGACACACAATGCTGCGCGCATTAGTGCCGCAACACATCCTGAAATTGGAGCTGCTTATTTCATTTTTGAGTATTTTTAAGGCTCTTACTCTCGTTTTTTTTTTTTTTTCTCATTGCGGCTGATTTTTTCTGCTCCTCTCCTGTTGCACTGTAGATTGCGTCCCAAGCTTTTGAGCAGCTTGCATGAAAAATGTCTGCTGTCAACACAGTGTGTCTCCTGGACAATGGGAGCTGAAATCCTGTTTTGAGGTTTTTTTTTAATGGGTAGCAGGGACTAAAACCTGATGAAATGGAACAGATGTGTTGAGCTTACACACACACACACACACACAAAGGGAGGATAGAGAGAAAAGAACTGTGATGAAAGACAGAAAAGATTTCCGTGTTTTCCATTCCCTTGAGCACTGGAAGGATGTTGTGCTGGGGATTCATGCTGTGATAAAAGGGGAGAAACGAGATATCAAACTATGCTGTCCACCTGCTGTCTTCCCTCACATTTATCATTAGATGAACTTGTCATATAGACCCGGCTTCGGTCAATTATCAACATCATCCATTTCCAATACAAGACAATATATGGTGAGTGGCCATCTGCTGTTATAAAGCTGGAGTTATAGGTCGCACAAGTGTTTTGCTCTCTTGAAATGTTCCCTTGATCACACTGCAGCTTTGAGACAAACTTTTGATGTTTTCAACTCAAAAATAGAAATGGAGGGCTGCAGCTAGGGCCCTTTGAAAATCATTTACACTTTTTATGTAAAGTTTAACTCACAGCTTCAGTCACTTCTGTCAGTGTGGATGGAGAATTCATTTGGATGACACCACCATCCTCTCACACTTTCTCCCACACACCCCTATATTATGTTCTGCTGTGTGAGAGATATCTCTAACAGCCTCGTGTTGACTCATTTAGCATCTGGCGCCGCTCGTCGCTAGACTCCATGCATGCCGCCATGTACTGTATGGCTGGGACTGCAAGTTGTTCATATTTCCACCTTGTTTTCAAGATATTTCACACCAAGGCTGATGATGGATGACATCATCACGCGAGCATGCACAGGAGGGTAAACATCTGGTGAGCGTCCAGACTTTTCAAGTGCTGAAGACTTTCTTTTAAGGGCGGCAGTTGTGACTTAAAGATGTTACTCAGCATCATTTTTCTCTATTTCTGAACTTTTCTTTTGGTCAAACCTATCTCATTTTTTTTCTTCAGAGGCAGTGATATACCAGTGCAGAGAGATAGCCATTATGCCGGACTCTGTCATTTTATATTTGGTGCACAGCGTTTTTCGATCTCGGAGGTGCACACACTAGAGCCACCAGCTGTGAGAAAAACACTATATCAGCACTTCTTGTTTTTACATCACATTGTGTTGGTTTATTGTGAATCCAACAACAACTTTTATCCAAAGAATGAATGACCAAAACAATACCTTAAAATTAATTTCATTTGTTGTGACTGCTAAGCAATTACTCGCTTTTTAAAAATGGGTGTTTCTTTATGATAACCTCTTTAAAATATGAGAAAAAATATAATTAGTTTTGGATAGGAAACAGTCGGGATTTTTTTGTTTTAACAAATCATGTTAGAGTTGCTAAGAAGCTGCTATTTTACAGTATGATTTTGAAACTGTAAACCAGAGCCATAAGGACTTTGAAGATTAAACACCAATCCATCTGCCACACATTGTTCATTTTCCTTGTAACATAATGGTTATTCTTATAGGTTGCTCTTCATTGCGGCTCTATCATTTATTACGTTCATTATTCCCGAGGACTGATAAGTGCATTTCCTGCATTTTTTTCCCCTTTTCCGTCTAATCTGTGGGTTTAAAACCCGGAGCTGTAAATCAAGCATTCCTTTGTTCACTGTTCATTTGGATGGCAGACTTTGCTGGCTTGTCCCTCTAAGCAGTGATATTGTGGAAGCAGCTCATGGCAGGCATCCTCGGAAAAAGATATTCTGCTCCGCTTAGCAGGTTCATGAATACTGAACGGCATTGTAAAGATCAAACAGAGTGAACGTGGTGTTCCAATGTGCATGCTGGAGAGCAGGATGGCTGACACTTCTGAGACTTGCAATTGTGTCATTATTACGAGGCGCTGATGGTCGAGGTAAATGTTTATTGAAATGAAAATCTGCCATGAGCTATTTACTGTTGTAAGACAATTTTGTAATACTTACGTTCACATCTACATTTCTACGCCGAAGCAAATTTCTTTATCAAATCTGTCCTCGCTGTAAATGTGCTACTATTCTAAGAATGTGACTGTCTGCTCTGCTTGTCTTTTGGCATCGTCTGATCTAACATTCTGGGCCTGACTCCTGAGTCACTCAATCTTGGTTTCTTTTCAGTGTTGAAGAGCTTCCAGATAGCAGCAGATAAACCCTTACTGCATAGTTTTTACTTCCTCCTGGCGTGCTGTATTCAGTAGTCAGAGCCTCCTTTAGAGGGAGCACTGTGGCTGTCACATTTCTCAGTTAAATAAAAAAAAAGGGGGCTGTTTGAAGCAAACAGCATCAAGAGATGTAAGGGTGCTTGCACCTGTCTGGTGCGCTGTCTCGCTGTGCGTATAGCCGTCGCCTCTCCTTGTCCTTCATCTTTGTTTGGAATCCTTGGGTCTGTTTTGGGTAAATGAGGTTCATGACCCTGGCTTTCTGCATCACCAAGCTCTCACATCGTTTCCTCATGGTCGAGGGGGAGAGGCTGGCACTCAGATGGAAAGCACTCTCAGCAGACGGTTTGGTAATTACACACTGGAAACCAATCAGCCTGAACACCGCTTCTTAATTAGCAGAACAAAACAATAGTGCATGGATTGAAAGACCCTGGAGGTCAAACTCTCCCCTCAGGTATCCTGCCGAGGTTCGCTTTAAAGAGCCTCAATCCTCTTTACCTGCTCCTCACCTCCTGGATCAGACGGACTCCGAGTGATCACAGATGCATCTCAGCAGGTGAAAAGAGCCGCCATGTGCACCCGACGAAAGAGCCAGCACAATTGTATGTGGCAGAGATACGCTTTAAGGTGTGACTGCCTGATAGCTGGAATGGATGAGCATTTGGGCCTCTCCTGCTGGATGCAAGCAGAAGAGAAGAGAGGTCACCTAATCCATTCTAATCAAGGCTACAGCGGCAACACACATGGTGTTCATTAGTAAACAAGAGAAAGAGCTGCTCCACGACAAACAACTTGGCCATAATTAGCATGTAGAGGATCGTGCGGTAAAGAAAGCCTGTGATAGGGGTCAGGACAAACATTCCCTGTGTTTAATTCTTACAATGGAAGCTCTTCACGTCGGATTACACCGGCTTTAAACCCATACAGTTTGATAAATGCTTCAACTATAAATTGACTCCCTGCATTTCTCTTGCACATCTGATATTTACAAGGATATTCATAATGTCTCGTAATGGACTATGTGCGCTTGCAATAATTCATCCTGTAATACTACCCAGCTTAAATTGCTGCCACAAGAGGACTGCTTCCAATTTCCTGCATGGAAAGATCTTAGATGTCCACAGTCTTGTTATAAAGCTTCTCCAAAAAAGACGGTTACAGCATTTCAGATAAAGAACCTGAAATATGTAAATTATAAGCGCAGAAGTGAGTGTGCACCAGAATTTGTGAAGCTGCTGCAGTCTGACATGCTGCCAGGGAGTTTTTCTATTCTCTCCTATTAGCAGTTAGGTAGAGCAGGCTGGTAATAGTTTTTTCAGGTCTATTAATGTCTCTCTCCAGAGCCAGCAGTTACATGCTGTGTCATTAAAGGTCAGAGCAAATTGGATCCTCAAATGAAGACAGTGTGAAAAAGCAGGACTTCTTAATAGCTCGCGTAAGGATGCCAATAAAAGCTCTGATTATTATTAATGATTTTTCCCCGTATTGATCTGCTCTGTCTTGGGTGATCTTCCGTAGTCAAACTATAAATGCGAAGCACTCTGCAGCAGCCAAAGGACTGTTTATGTATGTTCCTGTGTGCTGTTGTTGTATGAATCTGCTCCGTGGAGTGTTGGCTGGTGTGAAAAACTACACGCATAATTACAGAATTCAAAACCAGAATGTATCAAGAAAAACATGTAGAGCAAGAGAGACAAAAGGAGCACACAGAGAGCTCCTCCGCTTTGAATGACAGGAGGACGCTGATCAATTCCTCCAGGACGGTAAATTCTTTATTTCATGCTTCTTAGTGTTCACCACATGCAGGAGGATCCGATCTGATCTACATGTTCATTCATGTTAATGCTATAAAGAATGCATGTTATTTTCTAGCAGCAAAAAACACGATGCATTATAAGGGCCGACTGTACAAGAATTATTACACTGCAGGAAAAAGCAAGACTCTCCTCAGCTTTATTAATATTTTCTTTGCAGCCTCTGAGTTGGTACAACTTTTTTTCACTATTTATAACCAAAGGAGGCAAAATACAGAAATAATACTAAAGTTTTATCTGATTCGAGCCTTAATATATTAATGGAATATTTATTTTACAATAGACACTAGTGTTTAAATCAAAAGTAAATTAGAATTCTTCAATTTTATGGCAAACAAGACAAAGCATGTAAAAAATATTTAAGCCATTTCGGCTTATTATATGATACCAAGTAAAAGGTTGAATTTCATCATCAATTACTTAAAATTTCTTTAAATTGTTATGATGCAGACCAAAAGGTTAAAGGAAATTGTGAAAAAAAATGAAAGGTAATCAGTAACATCAAAAGACACATGTGCCTGTGTTTTTGTTATACTGGTCCTATTGGTTAGTTTCGTGTGATGGACAAAAAAGGCCTGAAAAGAGAGAATTTCTTTAGAAATTTGGTAACATGCAACTTTGTGTCTTTTACTAATTAAAGCCTATCCCAAATTGTGACTATTTGAACCTTCTTTTCATTAATATTTTTATATTTTCATAAGTGACTTTTATTTTGACTTGAGAAAAACTAAAAGATCAAATCAAAAGAGAGTTAGACTATCCTGCTGCAAGAACTATCCTGCTGCAAGAAGAAAAACATTCATAACCTTCCATCTTTCTGACCTCCCTTCTCCTCCTGTTAGTATTTTTTACCGTCTCTGAATGCTCTCAGATGCTCAAACTGGAGAGAAGTAAGTGAACTTTGGTCAGTAGCTGGTGCACTTGTAACATATTCTTACTTTTAGATCTTCACATACAGGCACTTGGCAAAACCTCCTTGGTTTCACTTTTTTAGGCACTGTGTGCTTCTGCAGCATCTGTTTGCACGGCTTAAATCCTTACTGCTGCTGAAAACTTTCCATCCCATGTTCAACGCTGTGGAACCAAACTTCAGCCGTGCTTCAACAAGCTTTTTGATTATGTTCAAACCACATGAACTCTTGATTAAATATTTAAAAAAATTATGTGGTTTGTTTTAGGAAATGATCATTAACTTTGGCTTTTCTTTGAGCTGTCCAGGTCTGTTAGCGAGAAGTCTTGCCTGTTTGTGAGTGTGTGTGTGTGTGTGTGTGTGTGTGTGTGTGAACCACCTCTCTTCCTTGACCTCCGCCTTTCTTGTCCATACAATGCTGGGTGGGGCCACTACCAATGGGTGTCCAGATTGCAGTTGAATGGTTAATATTGGTAATATTGTATAACATTAACATTATTATAACAAAAATGAACTCTGATTTTAAAAAGTGGCACCAAAGCTGCCAACCATGGCACTTTTTTAAAAAAAGAGACAGCCTGGCACTTGAATCTCATGTTACTGCAAACAAAAAGCAAAAAGGCTAACCACTAAGCACTACAATAACAAGTCAAAGAGTTTCTATTTGCCCTTTTCCCCAACTGGTTGGCTGTCATCACTTCACTAGGTGCTGGAGAGTCCAATACTTGGTAATGCTCACAGCACCTTTGAGGACAACAAGGCAGGCACACCTTCCCCCCTCCCCATCATTTCTCTGCAATATCGACTGCCAAGTTGATATTTCAGTTTCTGTTATGTGACATTTGGCTGACTGAACAGAGGTGTCGGGGACAGCCATCACCAGGAGAGAAGGCAGAGCCGGTGGAGAGAGGAAAGAAGAGATAGAGGGAGCGAAATAACAGAGGAGGAGGGGTGTTGAAAGCGACACAGAGAGAAAGAGAGAGAGGGAACTATCAGACAGTGAGTGAGCTGGAGGGATTGAGGCAAAGGAGGAGAGGAAGGCAAGAGAGAAAGAATTGTCATATCCACCCTTATCACAGCGGTCTGCCGTTTTCCAAATGTCTCTTTTCAAGCAGAGCTGGAGTGTGCATATTAACTGTAATGGTGTGTCTTTGTCCAGGCTCCTGCTAGGCCATTCACATCCCGCACACTCTCTGCAGGAGAACTCCACCACGCCACCTCACACCCAACCAAGCCCCGAAGTCTCACCAGCACTACAAAATAGACATTTCCTTGTTTTTGAACCAAAGGCTCTATTTTTTCTTCTTTTTTTTTTTGGTCTTTCCAGGGAGTGTGCAGTGGGAAATTTTGCCATGATTTTTGAAGGCACATTGAAAAGAATAGCTAATAAAAAGGAGACAGAGTGTAGATGTTTAATACTGTATGTTGCACCACAGATCAGGAGTTCGGTTTATTGATTTATTTAAGAGAAACAGTGCAACACTCCCTCGACTGGTGATCCCTGCAAGCGCGAAACACTTTCAGTGGATAAACTGCCCATATGTAACATTCCTTGCCTACATTAAGTGGCTCATCTGAAAGCTGTTATGCAATGATAACCTTGAAAATGCAGCTGGCTGAGAGCTCAATCTGTGGACGCAATACTGTAGAAACGTGAGCCACATAAAACCTCACATCAGATAAATAAGCAGAGCCACATACCCAAGTGAAATTTTAATGAAATCCCTACATAAGATATGTGTTTAGAGTCTGCAGCGGGCCAAGCAAGACACGCTGGCTCATGAGTGTCTATGTGATGTATGCGTGAGGGATATATGAGTACACTTCATTTGTATTCAAGGATTTGTTTGATTAGCAAGAATTAAATTGTGATTAATCCTGGCCTGGGAATTTTCTCTATTGGAGAAACATCACACGCAGGACACACATCACTGAACAGAGAAAGAGAACAGGGACTGAGGTTAACAACATGTACTTTACATGCACAGTCAGCCATGTTTGGACATATATTTTACCTTGTATTTGACGTGACACTTTGATGTCATGTATCCTCTGGTTTATCGTGCGACATAATACATTGTCAGGGGTGTGGCACTTGGACACTAACTTTAGTGGCTCCTACCCTTAGATTTATTATCTAACAGATTTAAAATCCTGTTCAGCCATTTCAAAGACAACTGTACACCAGGACTACATAGACTGTTTAAATTGATTGTCTTGTGTCTTTGTCCACCTTGACTCTGGTGAAGAAACAGTAGATAAGATGCAAGTTTACTTGCACAATTAAAGGCTTTGAAATAATGCTCCAGTCCCTTTTGTTCTGGAGCTGAGAAGCTATATTTTGCCCTGAAGATGTGCAGAGACCTTGTTTCAACCAAAACACTCTGCAGTCTCTTTGCAGACAATGGAAACAGGTAAAAAGTAGATTGTAGTCTAACTGCTCATTCGGACCAAATTGGAAGTTCTCCAATTCATTTTAATCACTTTAAGTGAGGACAGTTTAAATTGCAGTAGGCACTGAAAAAAACAACACAGTGGTCCTGCAGCGGAAAGTTGCAACAGAGGAAACTTTCGAAGAACTTAAACCCAACGTCATGCTGTGGTGGCCAATCAGCTGATTGGCTGTTCCAACCGAGCACAGCTGAACAATCCTGCCACAAAGGAATACAAAGACTTCATTTAATATGGCCCAACACTCCTACAGCTCCGCACAAACCTGCTGTGATCGCTGCAACACCTGATTTGGTCTGAAACAAAAATCCTCTGATTGATGTGGCTCATTGTTTGATTGTGCAGAAGATGGAATGATTCCAGATCACATTCAGCATAGGAGCAGGTTTTCTTCATACTGTTTCCCAGTTGACACTTTTGATTCGTCTGCATACATAACAGCACTATCCCGCAAAAACCAAAGGAAGGTTGTCGTCAACATAAAAGGATCTGTGTCTTCAGGAGTGTGGGTTGTGCTGTGTTAACCATGTGTGGGGTTCTCTTTTAAGGAAACTGATACTGGATGTCTCTGTCATTGACTTTTATCGCCTTATAAGTTCAGTCACTGAGGTCATATGAAGGCAAAAAAAGTGTTGTGTGGTGCTGAATAATGAGAAGATGAAAAGCAGGAAGTATTTTTCCAACAAAGTACGGAACTCAAAATAAATATTTTGAGGATCCATTTTTAAGAATCTGCTGACAGGATGTACTGTCACTTTTTACACTCTAATGAAAAGGGTGAGGCATTCACTTTGTGTTATCACTTCATTAAAATGTTGAACTTCCCAACTTTCACTCAAATTTTAAGTTAGAGCACAAATATGAAAAAGAGACAGACTTTTTTTTTTGTTTTTGTGTTTTTTTCAAAAAGTTCAGTGTTTCAAAGACTTCACCGAACTAGCAGAGCACTAATGTATCTTCACTTTTTTTATGGTTGGAAACATTTAACATCAAATTTCAAGACTTCAATATGCCGTGTCAGGATTCCTCGTTAGTGTCTGTGCATGCTGTGTTCCCTCTGGAGTCCCTCCTGCACCAACCCTGTCAGAGTCACACAAGATGAATGCATGGTCTGTAACTTTTTACTGATGTAACACACTGTGCTTACTAATCACACTGTTTTTAGCCACAGGGCAGACAGCAGTGGCTTACAATTCGGTTCATTCATTCATGGTTCCAACAGGATGAACCCTGGTGCCTTTGTTTTTTTTCCTCTGGTGCCACAGTGAGATTTTCTTTTTTCGTAAAAAAGCAAAAAGTCTTGACAACTGTTGGATAGAATTAATTTGGTTCAGAAATTCATTTTCCTAATGGATGTACTATAATAACATTGGGTCAAATTTTTTCATTGTTCAACAAGTTTATGACCAAATCTGTCTGCAGAGATAAATTCCTAATTTCTTTAGAGACTAACTTTCATATTTAATTGTCTTATTTTATTCAGTGAGGGTACGCAGGCATAAATAACACAAATAAGACTGAATGCTTTTTATACAAGTTACATAAATAAACATCCCCAAACAGTGGAATAGAAAACAAAGAAACAAAAACACAGACAGGATGCATCCCATTCCATGTCTTCCTCTGCCAGCCGACCCCTGATCCCCCTCAGCTATACCCCCGGCTGCTGAAAAGAGAGAAGAAAAAAAAACATCAAAGAAAAAAAATTAAAACAGAATTTAAAACCCTCATTTTACATGAATAAAGCAGCTATGAAAGATTGTGGAAATTCTTCACTATTTGCTAATGGTTTGTAGACCGAGACCCCATTTCTTGTTTTGATATAATAATCTGACTTTTGATCATTACTATGAATATTTATGAGAGTAAATAACTAGGATTAACATTTAGATATTCAGTTTGTCTTGAACCAAAGACTTTGTCCTTTGTGTATACACAGAATTCAATTCAGCTCAATTAATAATGAGTCTTATTCAGTCAGAGGCAAAGGCCATTGTAATATCAAGAGTAAAACCTTTGACTGCATCCTGTAAATACCTCATGTCTGTAACAGTATCCTCTCCATTACATCAATTAGAACATGATTGGTTTTTAATGCTCAAGTGGCTGAGTCATTGGTTTCCATTTCCAGAGCAGACTTGTCAGTAAAGAGAGTGAGAGTTTATGATAAAATGACAAAATATTAATCATAATAAAGCAAAACATGTCTAGGGAGAAACTTTAACCTTTCTGCAAAAAATAACCACCCCTTTAGTACAAGTTGTTGTAGAAAAGGTCACTGTACTTATATTTAAATTCATATTTTCTGACATTTCAATTTCTTTAAATAAAACTATATCAAGCCTTCTCCTATCAAGATCTTGTTAGGAGCCGATGAGCATGAGATGATCATTTATTCTTTGTTCATTCCATCAAATAACAGATTTTTCTCCATTTAAACTGGTAATAGCTTATGAGATTTGAAAGTAATTAACTAGGGATCTAAGCCTTGGACATTTCCCCAAGAATATAAAACCAAAAGGATTGTTTCTTAGATAATATGTGACAAAGAGAAAAAAAGAGTAAAAAGCTAAAAGTGCAACCCTTGAATCCATTCCACCTCATTTAACCAATCTAACATGCTAATCTAAGATCTAAGATGAAACATTAACTGCACTGGCATTAACTCTGTCATTGTGAGCATGTCAGCATGCTGATACTAGCATATAGCTCAAAGCACTGGTAGCTAAAGTGTTCATTAAGTGGTTTAACATTCAACAGGTTCACTAATTCCTACATGGTACTAGTTTTCATCTTCAGGACAATCTGATCTCCAGATTTTAGACTTAATGACCCCCTCCAGTGAAAACCAAATTTTAACCATCTCAGCATGTCTGTTTGGTGGTTTTTGTATCTAACCAGTCAAACTGGGGTCGAAATTAGCAGTCAGGCTGTGTGTCAGGCTGTGAAATTCCACCTTAAAACTTCAGTGTTTTAAGGCCATGTCAGAGATCTCATTAATATTAATAGATCAGCACATACTTAATGAGGCCAGAGGTGTTGTATGACATTTAAGCAATTTTAAGACTTAAATTAATTGAATTATTTAAAAAAAAAAAAAATCTAAATCCTTCTTTCTGATTATCAGAGAGGATATTTTATGGCAGAAGAGGGTCTTTAAAGAGTCAGATTTACCATGATTCACTAAAACTTGGCCTGTTCAGGACACAGTTGCTTTAAGACTGGACTTATTAAGACACTGAAGACCCAAAGAGTGGAACAGACAGTGGGAGGCAGCTTTTGCATATCTATGCCTTGGATATGAAAAAAATTACACTGAAAACACTTTAACAGCACAAGGGAGTTGCTGTCTTGAGTTGAGCTCACCAAGCAGCTCTTCCTCTCAGACTTCTTTAATAATCTTCCACCAAGAGTGAAAACACCACCCAGTCATACATTCCCTGGTCCCACTCATTAATTTAGTCTGTCTGACATTTTGCACTGTGAAAGGATTCTCTTGACTTGCAGTTGTGTTTTTTTGGTTTTTTTGGTTGTTTTTTTTTAAAAGTGTTGTTGTAAAAGTTGGAGCAACTTGACTCTGTGGACCAAAGAGCCGAATCAATAAACCAAAAGCTGTGTGGAGGTGCAGCATCGGTGACCTTTGGAACATGTCATGGGCGGATTTTGGTGGCCTTTAACAGGTGGTTTGAAGATTTTGTCTGGCTATATGTAGCTTGGTTAAGTTTAGTTTATTGGTTTTCACATTTTTTTAAGAATAGTCATACAGAGCAAAAGAAAACAAACAAATAAATAAAATCACATGTATAGGTGAAGTTGAAAGCACAATGGGCCTTTTCTGAATACATCACCTAAAGAAAGAAGAAAAATAAACATTAAAAAAATACAACAGCTAAAGCATGAAATTATTTTAAGTACATTTTGTAAACTCATCCAGAAGTGCTGACTAGCTGTAAGTAAGTTCCAGTGTGTAAAGTTGAAACATAAACAAGCAGAGTGTTATATTTCATTCATTCCCACAGCAGCTGTGTTGCTCTTCAAAGAGTTTTTTTTTGTTTACAGTCTAGTGAGAATAATAGCGGCATTGACCTTAGGATGGATTTATTCTTCTGTGAGATTCTCTGTAAAGGCTGAAATCAAATGAATTCGATATATTTGACCAACAGTATGCATGTACTGGGTCTTACACTGTGCGTGCATGGTGTGTTACTGTATGCAGGCTTGTTGGTTTTCAACAGAAGATGGCACACTCACACTCAGACAATCTGCAGCATAAAGAAGAAACACCACAACAACAATCAACCACACACTTTAAAGAGCTGTTCCAGTGCAATGAGCACACTGGCCAATGAGGGAATGAGTAAAGGATGCACAAATGCCAAATGCCTCTTTACTTGTTTATTTCATGGCAGATTAACTCATCTTATAGTAATGTCACGGGGAATTGCGTTACATTACTCCCTTTGCTTGCAGGTACAGAACACATGTTTCAAAGATCATGTGTGCTTTGGCTCAGGCATGAACTATAGAAGATGCATGTTGGGGCGAGAGAAAGGGAGATAAAAGGAATGGACGAACTGGAAAGTGAAACAGAAAAGAAAATGAAACTTAATTTGGTCCTCGTCTCGTTGTGCTTACTTACTTAATTATAAAACAGAAGCAGACTCTCAGGAGCACTCAGGTAAAGCAAATGTGACAGAAATTTTCTTTGGCGGGATTGACTCAATCTGCAGGGCTTTACTAAGATGTAAGATGTTGTCCTACATGGTGGCAAGGACAATTTGCCAAGTCTCGACTTTATTTAGTTACAAATCCAAGTACATCCAAATAGTCTATCAAGCAATGCTGTTTTATCTCCATCATAATCTCCATGAGGCTGGCCGTCCTCAGCAGAACATCTTTCTTTGTTTTTTTCTCCTCGCTTTTGTTTAAAGTGTTTAAAGACTGCGTGACAGTAAAAATGGGATGATTTTCGAAACTTTCCCAACTGTTCTAGCTTTTCTAGCTGTTTGCCTTGACAACTTTATTATATCCACATTACTGACGACTATTGATTGTGAAAAGATTTCATAGAAGCACTAATAGTCCACCCTACTATACTGCTGCAGTGTGGATATGGAGAAATTTGATCAAAAATATCATATGTAACCTTTTCCACATCACTCAGCAGTGCCATTTATTTGTTTTAATAACTTATTTTCTGCCAAAATAAAAAAGGTGGGTTCTAATGTCAAAGGAAGACATTTTTTATTGCCACAAACCTGAATTTTAGTCTTTTACCAGCACCATAACTGACTGCCAAGTAAACCACATCCAGGCTCTTCAGCAACAAGCTCACTATTGTTTGTTCAATACAATCATTTTACTCAAGAAGGGCTAAATATTATATGTTTAACAGCCTCCTCAGGCTGCCAACCTCTGCCAGAGGTAGAATGATGAACTATATTTTGCCAAACCCTGGAGTCTTTGAAGCACTCCGAGAAAACAAATAAAACAGCAGAGGAATGGATGGTTGTGTAGTAGTTGTTTGAGAAATTTCTTCAGATATTTGTATTCTTTTGTCCACTGTGAAAAAATGTATTAAATTAAATTATTTCTGAAGTTTTGCACTCTGTGGTTTGATGAATTGTACCGGCTAAATGGCTGTAAATCTAAATGAGGTCATGTCAGGTAACAACCCATTTGTGTAAAGGTTTAAAATTACAGCCAGAAGAACAATTACACATTAAATTTTAAGCAATTTGATGTGAAATAATGGTTTTAAAGAACTAAATTTATTGCCAAAGTATTAATTTAAAAAGTGCATACCTTGGTTCTTGCATTTAAGCATACGTGAGGAGTTTGTCTCGCCGTCAGCTCTTCTCACACCGCCATGCGAGGGGTCCTCTGTGACCCTCTTTGTCATAACCTGATACCTGACTCCAGTTGCTTGGTGTCTGTCTGTCTGTCCAGTAGGTACCGTGGGACAGATTAGCATGATCAAGGTCAGTCTGAGTGCGTTGACCTAAATGAGTCGCGGCAAAGGTGAGTGGATGCACCTGCTGGCCCCCTGCAGATTGATTTAATTAAGGATATGGGTGCACATTTGTTCCTGTGGTATAGTATTATGAAGCCCAAAGGGAGCAGGAACAAGAGATGGAAAAGGAGAAGAGAGGAGAGGAGAAAAGAAGAGAAGACAGGCCACACATAATCAAAAGGAGAGTGCAGGGGAATTGATGAATGAGCTTTTAATCTGCATAGAAATAGCTGGGTTACGAAATTGAGCTGTGGTCTTCGCGGCCCGGCCTGATGTATGAGAGCGCTGTGGGATCCTGTTGCAACACACACCCACATTTTATTAGAATATGTTTGTCCTTCCAGCACTGACCTTATTCCCGGCCTTAATTAAATGCTTCCTTAATGACTTTGCTGTCAAAGCATAGCTTTCTTTGTTGGTGCGTGCACATGCCCGTGCATACATGTGAGTGCATCCGCTCCTACGCACCAAATTTTGGGCATACTGTGTGTGCCAGGGCGGATTTAGTACGTGTTTGTATGTGGGAGGTGGTTGAATTTAATGTGGTATGTGTATGTAACAGCATGATGAGATTTTAGCTTGCCAGTGTCTGTGTGGTTGTGTTCACGTGTCGGTTTACGTGGTAAAAACTCAGCCACACATTAGCTTGTTTCACACCCTTATTTCATTAACCTGCTAGTCCATAATTGCATTGTGGATGATTTAAGGCTGCTGAAGTCACTGTAGAGACTCTTTATATGAACCACCATAACCATCTGATTAAAAGGAGGTGCGCAAAGCCGGGAGAGTAGGGCAAAGGGAGGCTGCTTCATGAGATTTTTAACCCACTAATTTAATAGTAAAAAGTAAACAGCGAGGAGCTGGGGAGAGGGAGGAATGCTGGGGGCAAAGCTGGCTGGCATGGGAGCATTCACACAATCACTCTTACATTAGCTTGTGCCGTTATATTGCACAACCAAGCCAAGTGAGGATTAGTGCACACACACACGTTTAATTTTTTTTCGTTCCTCACAGGCCCCTCCTCGCCCTCCCTCCTCGCTTTAATCCATCAACCTGAAGACAAATCCTTTTGAACATTCAAAGCAAGAGCCGGGAAGGCTGCAACATGATCAATTACAGACTTTCAGCTGCTGTCTCAGACTACGACGTCATACAAATATTGGTACAAACACACATTCATTTTGTTGATGCTGCTCCTCTCATTTTTCCCGCTGTCTCCTCTCAATTCATGCCGACCTCTTTCTCACCGTCAATAATTCTGCACCGCTTACAATAAAACTTTCACCTGCTTGAATATCTTAGGTTATATTCTCTGGGGAAACCGAGCCAAGATTCAAAGTTTGCCTAAGTTTTGTGAAAACTGAATACGGTCATTTTTATCTTACCAGCAAAAAGACAGAGTAATAATCACCTGCAACGTGTCGGTCGGCCATGATGTTGTTTAGGTGCTGACATATTGATTCGCCCCTTCTCGCCTTGCTCCCTAACAACACACACACCCACTCTTTGCACCCTCTCATTATCCTATCTGGTGAATGCGGGGGTGCAAGGAGGATGCAGAGGATTCGGGGGCTCCAGAGTTAATTCCTCGACTGTGTTACCACAACCAGACTTCCTTTTTTTTTTCTTGCATTGTTACTCTGTGGCCTACATAATGGCCAGTGTTCTGTTGCAAAGGATCCTGAGGGGGGACTCTAATAACCCAGATAGATAGTGCTGTTACATTTCTACCTCAAGGCACTTTGTCTTTGCCTGCCAGCGCCCAGGTGCCTTACACATAGCATTCACAGCGCTTCCTCTGCCATGTAAATAGTATCTATCACGGGGGAAAGACCCAGACTTTTGTCAGTTGGCACATAAAGATTGCACTTAGCTGCTTTGTCAAATGTTTGCTGGTGTAATTATTCATGTTTTGCATTATGCAGTGTGAAAATGATTTTTAAAGTGTTTTCGTGTGTGTGTGCGTCTGCGATCAAATGTCACACTCATTGTGAAATATCACATTGATAAAAAATGGTTCGGTGTTGTCAATGGATGTACTCATGCGGGTGAAATGGAGCGTGAAATGCATTAGGCCTCCATCTCTCTCCACACTGGTCAGCCATTAAATACTTTATTTTTTCAAGGAGGAAAACAGCTTACTAGATACGTCCAATATCTGCTGCCAAGCGCCTGTTCAGCCATCTTGTCCAACCACAAGTGCAACCACAAACAAAGGAACAAAATATATAAATAATGAAAGAAAAAAATTTGAGGTTTTGTATTTTTTCCCGATTTGAAAAATTGTGACTTCCTGAGAATATGTCACATAATTTCACAATGCCAAATATTCAGAATTGTTTGGCCCTGTTTTTAAGCACATCTTCTTGTCAGTTTAATATCTGAGTGGTTACATGGAAATGTCTGAGTGTTTTTACAGCGCTGACCTGAGATTTTTACTACATGCAGAGGAATTATCAAATCCATCCATTCATTCAGGCCTGATGACTTCTCAGGTCATGACGCTCGAGTCTTCTCATCCTACTCACCAGTAGAGCCAAATCTAATAAGCGTACCTTTGGTTCTTGCTTTACATGTGTGTGTGTTGTGTGTGTGTGTGTGTGTGTGTGTGTGTGTGGTGAATGGATTGCCTCTTCTATAGCTTTTTTCAAGTTGAGGGCCTCTGAGTGCTTTAACAATACAAGTCAGCAACAACCCAATCACACACGTTCATCCACTAATGGCAGGGGCTTCAGTGGGGTTAATTGCCAACCTGCTCATCAGAGGCACATACACACATACACACCCACTGACCAACCATCGAGTGCAATGTGCTGGTTACTATCTCGCCCAAGGACACTTGAACATGCAGACTAGAGGAGCCAAGGATCGAAACCACCACCCTCTGATAAGGAGACAACCAGCTGCACCTCCTGAGTCACAGCCACCCCCACCATGTGTGTGTATGTGTATGCTTGCTTGTGTGTGCGTGTGCATGCTTGTGTAACAGCACCTGTTTATTATTCAGTGTAATACATGTGTGGCGATGTGATAGGGTAGGGATTTCTATTTGATCGTGCAGATGTTGTGTTGCTTATGTTTATGTATGTTGGATTTATGCTTTCTTTGATTCAGATTCAGCTTTTCACTTTTTTCTAATGTTTATATTTCTGTATTTATGATGCTTCTTTTTGCAGTGTTCTCATATCTTTTCCTTTGGTTGCTACATGTTTTGTCTTCCAGTGTAAAGCACGATAAGTTTACTTGCAATAAAATGTCAAATATAAATGAAACTGTTGTTGCCAGTCCAGTTTTTGCTTTTTTTCTGGTGTTTAAGGATTGAAAACACTGTTGTTAAACCGTAATTTGTACAGTTAGACTCATCGTATGCTTCATTTTGTTAAATGCCACCCTGCAATCAGTCCTGCTGCTCAGACTCAGTATGGTGGTCTGTATGCCTAATGTGAGGAAGAGTTATGTTTACTTATTTTACACTCTACTCCAATCACATCATCTAAAAATATATCACATTACTGCTGAACTGTAATATAAAGTAAGCCAAGAAGGTGAGACAGTGTTTAAAAATTAGAAGAGGCGTCTTTGGGTCAGTAGGAGAGACCTTCTTCAGTTCAGAATGTGCAAACAGGTGCAAACAGGTGCAAACAGGTGCACACAAACACACAAGCTACAAATCTTAGGATCCTGATTTTTTTCCTGAAAACTCGAATTCCCTGTGTATCTTCCCATCTTGCACCTTAATGACACAGTCATTTACAATTGTGGTGATGATATAATTGAGATGTGCACATGAAAATTAATAAACAAATTTTATAAATAAAGAAAAGAAAAGAAAAGAAAAAAAACTCCCAGAATAAAATAAGCTCTGATACAAGCATCTAAATGTAGTATAAGGCACCGAAAACACCTAATCTAAACTCTTTGACCGCTTGTGTCATCTTATTTGACACAGGAGGGTGACCTACTTTGATGAGCTGCTGCTTTCACTGGTCATATCTGATGTTAACCTCTGATTGAGAAATGTAACTATACCTCAGCAACGATATGGCCAGAGCTGAGATGGGTTTAGGCGGCAATCTGTCGAGGCTGTCTCCTGCGTACAATTAGGACAAGACCACAGGGCCTCTGCTGCTTTGGCAGATGATAGAAGGTGACCTGATTAACCTGCAAATTGACATTAAGCATCAAGAGTCTGCCTTGGCATGCCCCCTAAAGTAACCAAGGGGTTAATTAAGCATTTAGCACATGAAATTGAATGTTAAACCGTGTAATAAGATGCTCACCAGGAGGAGGGTCAAAAAACTCCTCAGGAAAAAAACAAACTGATGGTTACATCGAAATCTTTAAGTAAAACTGATTATAAAAGGGAATAATAAATCTTACTGCAGGTAGAACCGGAGAGACAAAATGTCTTTGATTTAGTAAATACATTTAAGCAGGTTTTCATGGCGCCTCATAGCCATTATTGAACAGATAAGGGTTTCTTTTCTGTTACTTTGGTGTGAGCAATACTTGAAAATGATGAAACTCTGGGGGCTTTGTCTGGCCTGGCATGACGAATGACTCTGCCGTGAAAATAGGGCATTGTCCCCCACTATCATTTATTATGAGTGTTGGCCAGGTTTGATGGAGGGAGCCAGGCAGTTGGGAGCGTAGATCATTCATCCAGAATGAGGGGCCGTACCGGGTGGAGATCGGCTCCTTCGCCAACAACAGTGCAGCTCCCGCAAACTTTGGGCTCCTGCAAGCACAAAACAGACAAGAAGCGAGCGCGGCGACGACGTTCACCTTGACGGAGTGTAAATAAGTCACATTCTTTCTGAAAACACTTATTGAATTCTGATCACAAAGAACAGCTCATGAAGGGCAGCATATGCACTGAATTTGGTGTTTAACTATTGAAAAATGTGTCAGCCAGTGAAGCATAATGTCACACCTCCACAGAACAGAGCTGTTACCACAAACTGTTGATTTTTGAATAGACGCTTATGTGCCGTTAGCTTCCAAATTGTGTGTAAATCTGTGAGCGAGAGCTTGGATTTATAGTTAGGCACACTGATCTGCCAAGGGGATGTGTTAGCTGACTGATTGAGTGAAATATAGGGCAAGGTACTCTGTCTCGGATGTCACTCGAGGGTACATTCTGCTAATGTATCCAGCTGTCTATCTAACGTATCTCAGAGGAAGAATGTTACTCAGTTGAAGCACTTGCACCATACCTACCATCAATCAGGTTGTTTTTTTTTTTTTTCACAGCTGACACTGGCCACATATTCACAAATATTAACAAATAATTTCAGTGAGTTCTCTGCAAAGTCTCTCAACCACATGAGCAAACAGAGAGAAATCCAACCACATGATACCTTTATAGCTCCTGCCGGTGTTGAGGTAAACAGCGAGGGAAAAAAAAGGGGGAAAAAAATATGAATCTTTTTTTTTTTGGGTTCAGACGGTACACCATCTGCAGTGCACCTTAATATTTTATTAGGCTGCATGTTTAATGCACAAATCTCGAAATCTGAGCGTTTCTGTCAGTAAAACAATAACCTAGCCATTTGTGATTACATGGAGCCACTCTGCTGCCTGAACAATGCAGAAACTTTGGAAAGCCTTTTTTTTTCAGATAACCTGCTGAGAGAGCACAAACCCTGGCAAGCAACAGAAACTTCAGAAAGCTCTTTGAATCCGGTTACAAACAAATAACCGATAATGATGGACTGACTGAGCGAGGCAGCTATTAACTATAATTAACGCAATCAAAGTGCTCACAGAAAATAGCTATAATGATAACTGTATGAGATCTGGAAATTTACATGAAAATCTGTGATCCGTGCACGTGCGAACATGCACGGCTATTTGTGTTTGTGAAGGGAGGGAACACTTCAGGTCCCCAAACACCTTTTCTAATAAATCCCTTTGTATGCACTGACTATCTGTTGGCTCTTATTTACATGCATTTCCCAGCCAGATGAGCTTGTTCACTTCAATTCAGCGACGGCGCAGTAAGCACTTTGTTACAGGGAAGTGGTGATGGATAGCCACAGTGACGGACATTTATTAGCATGGTTTTTAGATAGGCCCGCGAGTGCTGCTCTTGACAGAAATAATCCTTGTCAATAGGAGAGAGGCTGCCCTCTTTGTGCCAACAACACTGCACTACACTCAGACATCTCCCCAACGTTACCGTCTGCAACAAGCAGGGACAGTCTGGTTCACGCACATCTCACATCTACTTCAACGACAAAACAAAATGCTGCTGGATGAGGCTGCTATCAGAAGAGAACACGTGTACTTTTTTTCTATTTTTTTGAATATATTTGAAATCTGTACATGACCAGAAAAGGTCCGAGTGAAACTAAAAATATTTTTTTAAGGGAGTTTTAGTCAAGACAGGCAGCACAAAACAAAACAGATAATATTGAAAAAATAAAAAACTGCAAGGAGCAAAGTGCAATTTAAGAAAATGTCACTAGAGTCGGATAGTCCATATAGTGGTGAGTAGGAAATTTTAATCTTGGGTGAACTATTCCTTTAAATAATATATAGTTGCAAAGGTGTGTTATGAGCAACCCAAGAATGACCTTGTATTAAAAGTATACTGGTATGTGCATCTTTTGGGTTCCAAAGCAAGCGATCAAACCATCAAATGAAGCCTGCAGAGGTGAGTCAAGGCTTTATAGTTTATGATAAATCAAAGGGAGATATTTTAACCTGTATCAATTAACAATGGGCAGAACTGAGATGGAAACAAAAATGTCAGAAATACGATTGTTTGAACATGAGAAACCTTTCAAAAATCCAAACACATTACATTTACAGGTCATTTTACCTGCTTTGAAAGACCTTTTGTTTACTGCGTCGGTGCTCCACTGTAATGAGAATCCTTGATTATGCATAAAATGAAAATGAAAATGTATGTTCAATCTATATATATATAAGACAGACATAGTTCTGTCTGTTACTTCTTTGGTTAATAATACAAGAATAACATGTATTAAATAATTAAAAAAGCAAGCCTGTTCAGTTTAAATCAAACTCCCTCCTTCCATCTTCTCTTATCTATAGAATTATTCTCTCCGTTTTTAACAACAATCACACTCCTTCATCTGTCAGGAAGTCTTGCGATAACCCTGCACACAGTTTTTATGAGACTAACAAATGAAGATAAGACCTTTTTCCATTGTTGGATTATCTCAGAGTTTTGTTCTTATGCGAAAAGCAGCTTCAGTTGAGTTTTTTCTTTTGAGCCAATCAAGTGGGTGAGTTAGATATTAAACAGTGGCTATCAGCTCGAGGGAAACATTAATTCATCAGATGAATCCATTCCACTTACACTCTTGCCTAAATAAAAAAAAAGTACAGTTAACTTTCTTTTTCACACTATCTCCCTCAGTGTCCCTTGAATCTAAAAGGGAAGAAGTGTCATGCAAATGCCCGTAAGAAGTGACTCTCATTGTCAGATAGCAGCTTTATTTCATGGCTGGCCTAGAACGGCTCTCTGATTAGATGTACTGAGGGTCACACAATATGCATTTCATAGCTGTGAGCCATCATGGTTGAGTGACTGGCATATATCTGTAAAGAGCCCATCTACCACTTAGCTGTCAGCTCTCACTGTTTCATGTTACATTGATCTTCACCCAGCTGAGAGCGTTAGTTCATCCAATAGATTCAAAAGACTGATGGAATTAATTCATCTGGCGGTGAGAGTTAGATAATCGCATTTTATTCTGCCATACCTCGTGTTTTTTTGTTTTTTTTACATAAATATCTACAATGCATGGCTGGGCTAATGTAAAACTGGGTAAACACTCCTCCAAGGCAACAAAACCCTCTTAGACCACCAGTGCCACTCATGGACTAATTAGTCTTCTTCCAGACCATCTTCAGGGTTTGGCGCATGAGAGAGCTCAGAGGAGAAGCAGCCAGAAACAGCCGGGCAAAACTGCCGCTGGGCATGTGGGGAGCCACACACTGAAAGCACATTGTTAAAAAGTAATTATCCTCTCAAAAAAAAACAAAAAAAAACATAAAGTGTGAGAATATAAGAGGAGCATATGATACAGGAAACAAATGCAAAATACAAGAATCTCCACTAAATTTAGCTCAGTAATGTGGTGACGTTGCAACAAACTGAGATGTCGTGCTAATTTCCTGTGAAGCAAAAGGGACTTGGGGGAAAAAAAAAAAACCTGTGCAGCATTAAAGGTCAAAGTTCAATTAAAATTAATTTACCTTGACAAAAAGTAATTTAGACATTAGGTTGATAAATGAGTGCTGACTGATTAAGGTAATTAACTTGATATGTTAATTTTCGGTTATCTTTGGGTTGGTTTAGGGAATCAATGGTTCCCCTGAGCGATGCTGCAGGCTGTGACTGCCAATCTGGATGTCCAGAGACCTTGTGTAACCCAAGACGCTGCACCGGCATTAGAATAGAAATGCACTACATTAAATTACACATGCCCCAGCCTTTTGCAAACCTCAAGTATTGGCTAAGGATTTCAACAGACTGCTAGAAACACCATTATAGAAGAGGGGTCATCCTCCGAGACTCATACACCGAATTATTAAGGTGCTTCTAAAAGTGGGAAGCAACCATATTTTTTTTTCTTTCACATAACATTTTTAAAGGACCAATCAAACAATGCAGGATAATGATCTTCTCAGGTTGACAGGGCTTCCCTCCACACATTGTGTCTTCATTCCAGGACCATATTTTTCAAAGTTAGTGGTGTTTAAATGACTTAACGTGCACTGGTGGTGTCATATATTAGCAAGAAGGATATTCTAACTGTTGCAGATGAGTACCGACCTGCGATGATGTGTGCTGTATGTATTTTATCCCATTATACCTGCTATTTTTATAAGCTTTAACATGAGTAAAACTAGCTGGCAGAAAGGCTAATAAAGCAGACAGGAGACAGCCTGCGGGGCAGCTTCAGGAGCGATGGGAGTCCATTATAAAGCCTCTGCAGAGCTCTAACAGGTAACACTGCCAGCCATATGTCAGGTGCTACTGAATCAAAATTTTTGTCTGGATACCCTAATTATAAAATTTCTCCTGGCATAAGGGCCACCTGCCATTGCCATGGTGTTGCTATGGATGCAACACCGTGCCATTGGTATGCTTAGCTGCCATCTGCCATCGGAGCTTGAAAAACAAGAGTCCAGAAGCTGCACTGCATGACTGACATTTCACCACGATGCACTGGAGCCATATAGCCGTCTAAAGTCACAATGGCCAGTGGTCTAATAAAGAATCTATGACACAAGTCTGGACACAGACCTGCTGAAATCCTAAAATCCCAATCTATTGGATTTTTTATCTGCTGTGGATCAGGCACAACCCCATCATTTTGAAACTCCATCCTTCCTGCCTGCTCAGAATGTTTGAGGACTGTGATTGATCGTATTTGATGGAGTGTGTGCTAAAAGCAACCCTGTGCGTGCATACCCACTTGGATCCTTTGAGCGAAGAGATCCAAGGACAGTTAACTTCACAATCACGGATAAAAGCAAGAAAAGGAATATAAACAATGTGTCACTCCTTTATCACTCTATAGATTTCTGTCTCTTCTGGTGTAATCCAATCTGCATGGATGTTCCCTGAACTCCTCTTTCATCTCACTCAAACATACACTGGGAGACTTTTAAAGGAAAGGATGGAGGACCGTAAGAATCAAACATGACTGCTTTGTAAAACAGCACAACCTTGTTTATAGATAGATAAATACATTTTGCTTTCAAATTTGTTTTAGTTTTTGATGCTTTGTTGATGCCCATCAGCGTGAAGAATTTATAGTCCTTCATTTAGCTTTAACCTTAACAAGACTTTGACTCATCAAGCATGACATTTATTCATCTAGAAGCAAAAGGGAAATTATTGTACTAAATATGTTGCATTATGTGGAGGAAGGAGGAAGTTAAAATAATTCTAGCCTGAAGTTAGTTTTGCAAGGACAAGGACTTTGGACTAAAATTGTACCTGTTTATGTATTCTAAGTGTCTTTTTTCCATTAATCTTGTATTTGCAGTTATGCTGGATATTGTGTTCACTTATTTGTGGTGTTTAACAGTGGAGTTGGTCTATTTGTAATAAGTACACTGTTGTAACTGCATGCTGTCCTCTTGGTCGGACAAGTTGCTCTTGGGAAATTAAAATCTCAATAAGAAATTTACTTTGTTAAACAAAAATGTACATATATGTGTGTATATATAAATATATATTCCTTACACATGTATGTATAAGGAAGATATGAGTGTGCACCAACAGTAACAGAATAATCCGAAAATGCAATCTGCAGACAGATGCTTGTTTGCTTAGCAAGCCTCTGGAGGAGGAACAAGGTTTTCAGTAATGCAATTATTTGAATAATTTAAGATGCAATGTTACCAAATACAAAGTCCCTGCACATAATGTAATGCACATTTAAAATGAAAAGTTTCCATAGATCATGTTGTGCAGTTTGTTAATACTATCAGATGGCTCTAGTTCTCTTATTCTGACTAGTTCAGAATTGATGACGAGGTACAGGATAGGTGAAGTCACAAAATCACAGTGAGATTGAGTGCATTGGGTTTTTTTTGTTGGTGTTAATAATATCTAAAATCAGTCATGTCTCAAACTGCAGTATTGTTGCTTCTTCAAAACAAATAACAGCTGTTGCAAATAAAAAAAACAGCAAAACAGTGCTTTATTGGACTTTGAAACTGTGGGATTTCAAATGTGGTCTGTAAAAGTCTTAAAATCTATAAATTGTATGTGTTTTTGTTGTTCTGGTTGGGTTATTGTGGTCATTCAGCCCGAGGCTGTGCATTTAATTGATGTTCGCTTCTGTTTCAGGTTTGATTCAAATATAAAAAACATCAACAATGTTTTTCTACTCTGAATGTTTTTAATTAGGTGCTTCTGATATAACTGATACTGTTGTTTAAGATACTGGTTATTTACATACACAGGAGACAATGATGTTGGGGGGAGACTGGGGAGTCAAGCAGCCCACTCAGCCATAAGAACTGCTTAAGTTACCTAAAAGAAAAGGTCAGGACACTTTACTTCCCTGAATTCACCACAGCTGTTGCAAATAAAATACAGATGTATATCAAAACAAAAAAATGTCCCAAGCTTTAAAATATAAAAACTAGTAAAAGTGTAAAACAGTGTGAAATTAGTAAATTTGCTTATTTTTAAAGACAACAGCAGTAGATGAAAATGGTCTTTATGTTGAACTCTGAAACAATTTCATTGTAGTCCAACATTTCACTAAGTTTTCTTTCAAACGGGGACAAAGAATTCCCTCTGTATGTTATCATCGATGCCCTGATGCCAGTTTTTATCCAACTGACAGCTGAAAAGAGTCTTTCAACAGTTTATCTTGTTATGAGTTGGGTGACGAGGGCCCGCGGAGCACGATTCATTTTGGGAAATATGTCAGTGAGGCAAGCGTCGAGCATTCAAGAAGTGATGTCCGCTATGACCTCTCTCCTTTAAATCAGTGTTGTCTTCCTCCTGCTCTTCTTGACGTCTTTCTCGGGCAAACTTTGTTTTGCCATGATTTTTATCTTAACCTACACCGAAAGCAGCTAGCTGACAAGGTTCTGTTCCCCTGTGCAGTGCATGCCAATTACTGAGTGAAAGAGGAGGGGTTCAAAATCCAGCCTTTGCAAACGCAATTTGAAAAATCTGGCCTATCATTATCACTGCATGATGATCAGGAAGCAAGGTTCACATTATTTTTCTGGTTGTATAGATGAACCATTATAAAGGAAGCCTCCTGATTGACAGTATGCCAGATAAGGAGGACAGAAAAAGTTACAATATGCCTGAGAGTGAAATGTAGAAGCGTTGGTACCGAAGAGTACAAGCTCACTCTGAGCACTGGCCAGCACACTGGTTTTAAGGCCAGATGAACACAGACTGCACAAACAATTTAAAAGTCAACATTTTGCAAGAGATGCAAGGCAAAAAAAAAGTATTGCTGTCTGGTTAAAATACCTTGAATTATGTTTAAATAAATATTCATTCAGTTAAAAAACAATACCATTATATGTTAATCCCAAACCCGGGCCTGTCTTTAAGCAAAACTTATTTTTTCTGCTAGAATATTACGCTATAAGTAATGTAAAAGAGAGATCCCTCGGTACTTATGAAGTTTTTTTTCAACAAAAATATAATTAACCTTTTTTAACAGAATGAGATACAGAACTTGTAAGAAAAGAAACTGACTTCAAAAAAACACTCAAACAATCCTTTTCATGTGTTGCACAATAAAGTAGATGTAGTTAATTAATGATGCAGATTATATTCCACCTCTGATAAATAATTTGTTGCATCGTGTTATCACTCGCTTCTTCACCACTTCAAATCAGGCTTTGAAGTAGTGGCCCCCACAGAGTTTGTTTTAATCTTATTTAGTATTTGAAATGAACGGATCGATGCAGCTGCCCTCATTGAGAGATACTGTATCTCAGCATGTTCAAGAGCATCCTTATCTCACCGTGCCTCTCAGGCATGAAAGCTCATGGTTACAATCCAAGTTCACATGTTAACATGTACACCTACGCAGGTCTGAAACTTCGCCGTGTACAAATCCTGAAAGGGAAGTGAAATTATCTCAGTGCCCAGGGTGCACAGACGGACGGCGTAGGGGAACAAAACGCGCTGCTCTCCTGTGCTGCGTGCAGATAAAAGAGCAGGCCTACATTATCTGCAATGCACAGCGCTCTGATAAGATTTCACTGTGATTACTCCCTATCAGTCACCGATGATCAGCTGTATGGATGGACCGTCCAAGCAGACAAAACACGTATCATAATCATTTCTGAACCCGCTGGCTCCTCAAAACATCTTACATTTAGCAGAACAACTTTCTGCTTTATGGGCGATGAAATTACTGCTGTTGCATCAGTTATGTTGACTTGCTTGGCTAGCAAAGACGCTCGCAGGCTTATAATACGGCACATATTCAGCTGAGTGGATTAATTTACACATGGATTCCTGCGAAGAAATGCTGAATGGTGAGAAAAAAACTGATTTAATGCAGCATGAGGGGGTTCCCTTACAGAGGTGCATCTTACTTTGAATCAATAGTAATGTAAAAGAGGCATTCAAACATTGATTGAAACAAGTATGTTCTTGAACATAAATGAATGCACGCTTGGCCAAAAAGTCACATACACACGCATTGCATTTCTATGAGGAAGACTTATCCAGAAGCATATTATCATTTGACCCAATTGGAGTGGTTTTTCTGACCTACTTATTTGGTTGATCCTCCAGGGTTTGGCCTTTTTGCACTTGGTAAGTGTGTACAATGGCATACTCCTTTGATGTGCAAGTATTGATTGAGCTGATACAAGACTCTCAGCTGACCTATAGCATATTGATTGGAGTAAGCTGTCTGCATTCTGCCTCATCTCCAAGTTGATAAAAACTCATTTTGCAATGAGCTCGTGGAACAAACCTGACAGTTAGAGATGCATACGGAAAATAATCAGTGGAAACATTAAGCATTAGATATAACCATAACGCCTTAATAGACTCTTATCTGTTATTTTCAGTACTACATCTCTGGTGATCTGTTTTTTTTCCCCCTGAATTTGAAGGTTGCTATAGCCAGTCCCAACGGGGTTTGCAATGCTATTCTGGATTTAAGCTTGCCTGCTCATTCAAAGGTCATTAGGTCGTTTCATATCAGCAGGTAATGGAGTTGACAGGGTTCATCTGAGCTGTGTTCTTACAGCCTGAGGGGTCCTGAGTGAGGCCGCATCGTCTGCAACCAGCAGCCAAAAACATCCTCACAGCTCGGTGGTTTTAGCAGGAAGTAGGACGACCACTGGGTGGAATTCTATTGTTCATGCACACGAGGAAGGACGACACATGTGTGGGCACGATGTGCGCTGGTGCCAGAGATTCAGCACACGGCATCGGATTACAGATCTTCTAAAACTGTCCACGGGAGAGCTAATGTGACAAAATGATCCGGCTTGGAAAGTAAAGCACTTTAAACCCACGAGAAAAACATGCAAAGCAAAAAAAAAAAAGATGTTCAAACTGCAACCTGAGTCTTATCATTTAAACATGGACTATCCTCAAATAAATCCGCTTTACTATTATCTTTAAAAAATAAATAAATAAATGAGTTAAGCAGACTGCCTGCACTTTAAAGTGCATGGAGCGCAGTGGGGAGTGGGCATTCAGGGTTCAAATTAGAACCTGATGAGAGATTATAATGATGCTGCTCCATGGTTCAGTCCACATCCAGAGGGGCCAAATATCCAATTAAAACAGTCTATCACTCTCTCTCTCTTTCTGTGTCTGTCTCTCTTTCTCGCTCTCGTTCTCTCATTCAGTGAGGTAATTACTGGGAACCCTGCATGTAAATTCAATTCCAGATAATACCTTTGGAGAACGGGCGCACAACAACCCACCAAATGTCATCCCTGCTGCATAACTGTTATCTTACGGGATGTGATCCATCATACCGCACGTTTGATATTGAAAACACCACCTTTAACTTTACACTATAACAAATGACCATTCAGAGACACCATGGTGTTTTAATCACAGCAGGTTAGTCCAATTTTTGTTGCGCTCCATTAACCCAACTCAAACAGGGATTGTAATTTGATGTTAATTGCTACTGCATCCGCCATCCCCAAAAACGCGTCTGTGCTTCACGACATAAAAGGTTGGGTTATCAAAACAAGGCTGGATCTACGACTGACAGGTGGGAAAGGGCAGCTGAGCTAAGCTGATTGGTGGTACAATAAGAGTGAGAGCTATACTTTATTTCTTGACCTTTTGCGGCTCGCTTTTCACGCCCTCTCTCCTCTGTCAGTATCACTGATCAGCTGCGCAGCTGTGTGCAGGCCTGGTCCAGCATCCAGTCCAAATGATCTCAACCCACAATCTGTCTCCATAATATTCCCAACCCCACGCCCTGCCTTTTCATCTTCACACTAAGATAATGCATTGGATGTGGCAGGGCAGCCGAGCAGTGGACACTTCCTTTCATGAATATACTGTAGCTTTTACTGTACGTGCTGCAGGAGCAGAGCAGAGGAGGGCAGCTTTGCTCTTACTGTGTCTTATCGATGGTATTATTTCTAACAGGCAGGTGTCTGTCTAAGAAGCTGCTTTGACTTGCACACATTTATTAAAAAAAAGTTTGATTTAAATCATTCTGATTGAAGATTTTGGGTGAATATCTTACACAAGATTTGATGTAATTGGGTTCGGTGTTTACATGTGCCAGCACATTAAATCTGAAGAGCTGTGTGACTTGCAGAAGGGATAAATATGTGAGGTGATTGATAAAGTTCATAGCCCTAAGTAGAGGGGGTCCAATTTTTAGCACAGTCTCATTTGTACACTTACTTAAGCAGTCTCATATGAAGAGGGCATCTTGAACCTTTGGGAAGTGGTGAACAGCAGAGATGGAGTCAGAGTTGAGTTGAATGGCCCGTGCATGTGTCAAGAGCTGTTTTCTTCATCTCCTTCCACCTTAGGCCACAAACTTATCAATCACACTTCATACATCATGCATTTGTCTCTCTCAGCAGTTACCTTTTAGCACCAACCCATTCAGCAGAGTCTCTCTGGCATGTGTTTGGTCAGCTCCCTGTGGATACACATGTATGGTCTGTTCAGTGCAGCAGTTGCTGTTATTGTGTTGTGAGTGAAAAAAGTCTGTAAAGAGGTTCATCACAGCTTGGAAGCAGCCTTTTTTATGTGTCTGTTCATGCTCATACATCCCCACACATTCACTTCATGATGAAGGCTGTGCAGAAAGAAGGCAGCCGGGTGATAATATCGTCAAATTGTTTACATGGTGCAATTTTGCGTATTAATTGGTTTTCGAGAAGGTTTGAATGATCCCTTTGCAACCAACCGAAATTTAAAATGGTTTGTGTCTGTTTATTCTTTCTGAGGTGTTTTAATTGAGCATTTTCTTTCCGTTGGGGCTTTTAAACCGATCATAATCAGGCTCCTTGTAAAAGTTGCCAGTGCAAAGAATCAATGTTTCAGTGTTCGTTTAAATCAATCTGGCTAGATCTGCTCCCTTATAGTCTTATTTGTATGGATCCTGTATGAGTAATTGGTTTCAGCTATTCCTTATGAGCTGCAATCACATGTTATTTGCCTTCACATTAATCATTCTACTCCTATGGCTCACTCTGGCAAAATAGCATCTCAGTTTAATTGAATGACCTGAAGTAACCATACTCATTGGCAGGGTTAAGATCATTTTAACCCATGTTTTACACATTCTAATTATACTTGACATGGTTTTGTTTGATGATTAGTCTGCAGGACTGCAGCAAAATTTCAAATTAAATTGCAAAGCTGTCTGCTTTAGTAATGCACTGTGCCTTCAAGTTGGATGAAACTATCTCCAAGCAGAGATACTACTTTACATCTGAGGTGGAAGAAAGAAAAAAAAACCTGAGAAACCTAAAAAAGGAAACCAGTTGAACAGAGAGCTGAAAGACTGTTTATTCCGATTTGAAAATGGCACCAAACCGCCTGCTGAAAGTCAATTAACATTACCCTGACATAGACCAACACAACATAGAGATACAAACAGCACATTTAAATGTAGGGAACCTGCAGGCATTCAGATAAAGCTGGTGTCAGAAGCTGCACAATTTACCTGCAAATAGAAAAAGTATGGATAAAGACATCTGTGTGAGACTTTTTTCACTTTGGGTAAGGGAGAAGCTCATCTTTATACAAAATAATTTGAAATCTGAGTCTGAGTGAATAACCTCAGTAATACATCCCTCTAAAACTTTTGGGAAACATGATAATTTCTGTGGTGGAGAGGAGAAAGATTTAAAAAAATGTCTAGTGTTGATACAATCACAGACTAAATAACATGATGTCATAAATTATTTGCCGGAAATTTGGCTGATGTCAGATATTAATCAAACTTTCATTTTTCGACCTTTACCTTGAATTGGAGTGATTCGCGTTCTCTATTACATGTAGCACCTGTAATTGCTGCCATCACTGGGCTCGTGCAGAGAAAGAGACAAGCCTTTTTGACTGTATCACACTTAAATGGCTAGCTGGACAGCAGAATAGGCTACCTTTCAAGTCCTGATTGCAGTCGAACGGTCCTTTCTGTGTTTTCATTGTGTGCAGCCACTGTTATAACACTAGAGTGCAGGTAATAGGCAGCCATTGTGTCCTTGGGAGGTCATTTCAGCTCCAGTGGAAATGGATTTTAGTATTTGTCGCAGCCTTCATTCGAGTGTGTGCACCGAACTGGCTCCAGAAATTAGGAGATATTTGTGATTTTTTTAGCCATCCTCCCTGACCAGGGAATCAACCTGTGTGGCACAAACAGGTCGGGACAGATTGACACTTTTGACCAACCTGTTTGAGTCTAACATCTCTCTAAAGGTATTCATAACCCTGATTCGTTCAGAGTGCAACCTACAGATCAAACTGCATTGGCTAATTGATTCATGCCTCATAGAGAAAAATTGTAGCTACAGTCAAACCCCAAATAGCATTATCCTTTGGTGCAGTCAGCCAAATGCACTAAGGGCCTCTGTGTCTATTTATTCTCTTTAAAATGTGTGAATAAAGGATTTCGGATTTAGAAACTCCCAAACGTTTTTTGTCACAGAAGCGAAAAGATTTAACACCCTCTAAACAAATTATGATGTCCTGCTGTACGTTTGGCACTCAGCAGACTACAGTGCATCTGAGCTGCGATGGTAATAACTTCTGGCTGCTTTTCCGTTCATATAAAGAGGAGCCGAAGTTTGCGGTCACTGTAAAAAAAAGACCCTTTTACTTAAACGAGGCACATTCTGGAAAGGTCACAAAATCATAGGAGCATGGTCCTTTTTACAATATCCACTTTGACAAGTGTTACTGTCTCGTGGGTAACACTTCATGGCATGATAAAGTAACTAAGCAGATTTGCTGTGTGCCTGACCGTCCTGTCCGGCAGACTGTGTGAAAAGACTGTATGTGACATGTGCTCCCTGCTGGGGCCAAGAGGGAAGCTGTGGAATCACCATGAATTTATGTTTGCATGCATGATCAGTGTCGGAAACAGAGCAGGGGTCCTATAGCCGCCGCCGCCGCCACTGCTGCTGCTGCTGCTGATGCTGCTGCTGCTTCCTTTGTCGGCAAAAAGCAGCTGATTGTTCTGTTTCATTCGCTGCTGTTAATCACGAAGGCATTGTGGGGCTGCTGCTGGAGAATTACACAGATACAAATACACTCCAGCAGAGACACATCACACTTCACCCTGAACCCAACAGGCTGACTGAACCTGTTAAATCTATAATGCAGCTGTAGTGTGAAATCCTTGAAACTCCTTTTCTGGTGATCTTCTTTCGTTCTCTGAACTTTTGCATTAATAAAAAACTACTCCAAGACCTAAAACTGAAAAATGCATTGAATGAGGGAAAGCTTGTGTCTTGGTGAAAGGAAATGTGGGCATTTGTAGATGCAAGGTCTTTATCCAGTTCTGTATTATTGTGGATAATTAGCATGCAATCATTTCCTGTTGTTTACCTGCATGGTTGGGGGCTAATCAACATATAGATTACATTTGCAGTTGCAATAATTTTAGCCCTGAGAACTTTTTATAAGACACTTTATTCATGCTGGTTGTGACACCTCCAGTAAGGGTTAAGGCTGCATGTGTACACTCCACAGAACATCCTGAGAGGCGAAACTCCGGCCCATAATAAACTGATGAGACCTTGGTTTCTGCAGCCTTTTGTCACTTTCATCTACTATCCTCTTTTGTCCTCTGTATCTCTTTCAATTAACCATCCAAAAACACCACAAAGAGCTTGTTGTGATTAAGGAATAAATAAATCAAATTACTTGTAAATTACATGATAAGAGTTGTAAAATTGTTCAAAATCAGCATCCAATCTCAGATGGATTTCAAGCAATATTTCAACTTAATACTAAAGGACGTCTGTGTCAAAGCTACAGAGCATAAGGTTAAAATGAAGTGTCTGAGTTGCTTTCTGCATTGTTTTGTTGTGAACAACCTCAGTACCTGACAAAACAAAACCTGCTCATAAAGACACTTTAAATGTCGGGACCGTACCTGAAGGGTAATGCTGATGTTATCCGGTTTTGGATGCGCTCTGTGGAAAAAGAGGGTGACTAAAGTGGTGGAAGAGCAGCAGCAGCAGCTGCGCAGGGGGAGAAGAAGTGACCTGAACTTTAACAGGATGGAGCCAATCCCCTGAGGAGTAAACATTCAGTAAAAGCTGAGCAGCCCATATCTGTGGAGTAAATGGGCAGTAGAGTGGAGCATGTTCTTCCCTAACAGGGCCAAGGTACACTGTCAGGGGATCTGAACTTGTAATTCCCTTTCGCTGTTGCTTGTGCAGTAGCAACTTTTTTTTCTTTCTTTTTTTTTTTTGACAGAAAAAAAGGCCACAACCCTGGCGAGGATATCCATTATCAAGATTAAAAATGTGACTGTAACATTATATTAGTATAAGAGGAGTAAACGCACTTAAGCTCTGGACACAAGGCTCAATGGTATCAGCGAGGAGCACAAGCAAAATTAGACACAAATAATGTAAAATCCACCTGTGCGTTGCAGCTGCAAGCTATTTTCTGGAAAGCAGGTTATTTACTGGAATGCTTATATCCATCATCCAACTCGTCTTTGCAACTTTTACACTTTATTCTAGCTTATGTAGTCTCGCAGTAGCTATGTTACAGGTTTGCCTCACTGAAGCTAAAATTAACTTTTTATTGAGCAACCTGATTAAATATTAAACCCTTTTCTTAGGTGTACGCTGGAGAACTGCCTTATTGTTGCTGTTGTTGTTATCTAACACATGTCTGAGTTACTGCCTGGCCTTAATTCTTCCAAAGAGTGTGAATATTAAGCTATACACCTCTTGATAATTGCAATCCTCTCAGGGAAGCTGAGGGCAGCCATCTGTGAATGGATGAAGAAATAATAATAAAGAGCTCCTCCGGGGAACCAAACACATCTATTTGTGTGAAGTGCCATCTTTTGAAAGCCAGACACGAATTAGGCACCTTTGTTATGCATGCATCTCTTTGACAGTCTGGTAACAAGATGAAGCAATTAGGATGTTTTGTTTAAAATAGTATTGCATCATCTCTTTCAGAGGGTTAAATATAGACGGTGAAACCAGCGGGGTTCGGTGCTCTCAGTGTGTCATGATGAAACTGTCCACAGTCACTGGGTTTAGGATGTGGGGGTGTCTCTCTGTTTTGGAGCAGGAGCATTTTCTACCTGCCTCCCATACGTGACACTCTGACAGTACCAATCCCACCTTATCTTGTCTCTGTTTCTTTGGCCCCCCCCCCCACCCCCACCCCACTCTCTTTTTTCTCTTCCCATCCACCTTCCCCTTCCATCATCCCTGTCTGCACCAGTTTCAAAACCCTGCTGTGATAAGCGTGCTGAATTAAAATGATTTCTTTTTAATTACTTTCCATATTAAGTGCAATCCTGAAGTGCATGCATTATTTATGTATATTTCACTCCACTCCGTATGAGGATTAAACCGTTGCTGGTGAACCTTGCCTGAGGGCAAAATACACAAATGCAATTAAATTCATTTCAGTGGTTGAAAAAAAAAAGACACTTTTCTCACAGTAGACAGTTTTTGGAGAAAGAACAAAAAAGGAAAACAATCCCGTCCTCCGTGTGAGAATGTGAAGTTTATTATTCTACAAATAATGAGTAGAAAAATACTCTGCTTAATTAGGGGGAGGCTTGTTTTGTACCTGTGCTCACAAGTGTCCTAAAAGGGATATAAGCTGGCTGAGAATAGTTGGATCCTGTGATTTCTACACTTTCTACACTTTCTGCAGCTGCATATGGAAACACTTGGTCCTCCTATTTCATTTTATGAGAGATTAGCATGCAGGTCTTTTTCTCTGATTCCTGCGAGGTATGAGCCGACTGTGGTAAACTCACCTGTATGCTGTATAGTGTTCACCGTGTATCAAGTTCATACTGTGTGCTGAATTTCTGTTGGTAAATTATCAGTCCATAGTCACCAGAATAAAATAAAATGCTGGCCTTCGCTGACATGAGTACTGCTGATGTAACCTGTGCGGTGCACTGAGGTCCAGAAGTTTCAAGGACCCAGGAAGGATGGATTAAAATAGGTCACGTGTTTCCCTTCAGTGGAACAGACTTTAACATGAATATGACAGCTATATGCACCTCTCTTCGACCTTGCATCTGACATCTGTGGTTATGTATGTTTTGTATGTCTATGCATGTGTGTTCATGAGTGCGTGCTTGTGTCTTTGGCTAGGAGGGGGTTCACAAAGAATAGTTTCTATTTTTTATTTTTTTTAATTATGGTATGCTGCTGTTTGCATTATTTATCTCTGCAATCTACAGATACACTGGGCTCTTCATATGTAACATATCAACATCTCAACAATGCATATGAAAATGTTCAGAATAAATAGGGGCTGCCTTTCTCATCAGTAGGCACAGGGGGGGCGGTGGAGGTGTGACACCTTGGCAGGAGGGCTGTCAAGCAGCCAAAAGAAGATTTTTCTGTTTTGCTTCTGGCAACAAAACCAGGTATATATTTTAAACTAAAACATAATCCTTTTCTAACCCCAACCAAATGGTGACTAAAGCTAACGGGACCTCTACTGTAGAAATTTAAAGTTTCATCATATCTCTGGTTTGCAGACGCACACATTGCCAACAATAATCCTGCCTATTGGGTTATATATTGCATGTCCTTTTATATCCATAAAGCATGGATCAATAACTTGTCTTTGGCTGTCAAGAGATAGCAGACAAATAGACAAGAAAATAAATGGACCAGAGCTCAATTACAGCAGTGGATCTTGTGTCTGCTGAGAGGTCAGTGAGCTCACCTACACACACCTGCCACTTCAGGCCTACACTGCCTCGCTAGAGCAAGAGCTGGAGCTGCACATCAAAGGCGCACTGCTGAACTTGAAACTTGAATTGCCCATCCTCAACCCACGAGACATTTGTGTCTTTCAAAACCTGAAGGGAAGAGAGTCAATCCACACATGGGGACCCGGATGACCCACAGGCATAACATAAGTTTACCCTCCCCTCTCTGTCACGCTCCATGTAGAGAGCAAAGACACAAAGAGAACCTGATGTGTATGGATTTTCTTTTAACGGTAATAAGACTGTCAGGAGGGCTGTGCGGCTCGTGTGAGGATTTGGAGCCACAGACAGCGGTAATTGAAACTGACAGTGGGTTGAGCACAATGACTCTGTGGATAACAACAATCATAACCCCTATAATCATCACAGCAGCACTGCATGCACACAAAGTTCTCAGGTAAACAAAATTATCCTGCTGACACCAAACATCTTATTTTTCCCCATCTTCACTGATTGTCTGAGCTGCCCTGCCATGATGGGACCCCCGAGTTGTGGCATCATCTGGAGACACCCAAAAGATCTGTGCCAAAGGTGACGCATGTTCGTTTTTAATCTCCAAAACCCCTCTGGCCATGTATGTGTTGAGAGATGCAAAATCCATGGTACTGCAGGTAAAAATAGGGTTCATTCATTGATAAAAGTTTGATGGGTTTTAGTTGATGTTGTTTTTCACGTCAGCGTGAGATGACATTTAAAAAGCTCCGGTCTAAAGGCAGCATCACATGTCAAAACAGGTGAGACAGGTTGCCATTTATTAAAGACATTAAAAATAAGTGCAGCAATTATGTCTGCTGTTTGTTTAAGGGCACACAGATTTGAAGAATGTCGAGATAATACTTGCTTGAAGTTTTTATTTTCAGACTACACTGCTTTGTTATGTTCATCCTCGCTTTCACATACAAATTTATCTCTCTGGAATTATATATATTTATCTGAAACCGGAGAGGTTTTGATGGGCTATTTTGAGGTCTCATTTTTTTCAAAGTGCAGGGAAACTTTTAATTTTGAATACTTTTCCAGTTGGTGTAAGGTTTTATCTGATATGCATTAGTAGAAATCGTTTTCTTGAACAGAAACACAGATAGTTTAGACTTTTATTCTTTTAATTAAGCTCAGTGTACTTAATGTGCCACTGGGGCCTTGTGATGCAGACTTTTTGAGCAAAGATAACAATTCAGCCACATGCTTTTGATTTAAAAACAACATATTTGGTCTTTTCATTGACTGAGTTTACAATAAAAATACCATAGAAAAACATGGAATAGCAACTTATTGTGCAATTTTTCTGTTCGGTACATCTCTCCATCAGCTGTCCTTCTTTTCTGGGCTCTTCTGTTTTCTCTTTTGCCCCCGAGTTTACTTCTACTTTTAGCCTGGACAAGCTGGACATAACTGTCAGTGTCTGAGCTGTCAATGTAAGCACTGTCATCAGTGCAGCTGCAGAGCACAAGTTACAAGCTCGACAGACACAGACCCAGTTAGTTACATGGTAGAGTTAGCATCATGACAGCAGCTAGAAGCCTGATATTATCTCAGATTCCTGTATATTCAAGGTTATGACTTAACTGTTGTTTTCTCTAAAAAAAGTTACTGGAACTGAGGCCCACTAATAAGAAAATTCAACATTAGCAAGCTAACAGCCTACCTAATGGTAAATATTTCAATATGTTCAAGCAGGATCAAAATGACTCTCAGCTCTTGTATCTTTATAGTTAATGATGTTTAATCAATTTTCTAAGATTTGAAAAGCAAAAAGTAAGCACTATTTCATGGTTTTGCCAGAGCCATCACGCAGAGATGAAGCACGATTTGATTGGTTGTCCTATGATCCTTCTCAGCACGGATTGGTGGTTTCTGTGCCTCTTATAAAAAATGTCTTTTTTTCACATCTTAATAGCCTCAATATGACATCAAAATGACATAGAAGAGATAATTAATTACATGTTTAATATGCAACATCATGTTTTTACACTCATGTTAGTAATTAGAGTTTTTACATCTTGGTTAGTTTGAAGCAAACGCGCAAACAAGATGAGACTTCTTACACCAAAGAATTCATCTGGAAGATGCTGTGTGTAAAGGAGTCAGGCATAACTGCACCTTTATGTCAAATATGCACACGGTGCTTATACGAAGAAAACAATCTTTTTTCCATTTTTCACTTTCAATTAATTTCTCGTTTTCATGAAGTCAAAACCTAATTGCATGTGAGTCAGAGCAAACATCTGTCCTCATTATTTTCAATGAGTGCAAGCTGTCAGGCATGTAATCAGAAAATCATGCGCTGTCAGTCATATTCTATTACAGTCAGAGCAGCTCAATTTTTGTCAAGATGGGAGTTTTTTTTGAACATTTGATGCTCATTTCCTTGTACAAGCAAACAGGAAAACTTTTTTGTGTCGGGCATCAACAGCTGTTAATTTATTAGCTGCAAAGGCAAGATATCAAGCAAATATTTTTTTTTACTGCTGTGAGTTATCACTGAGTTTTATTTTTAACCCAGTCATTATAAAGGGTTTTTTTTTTGTTTGTTTTTCCAAAGATGTCAGAGTACTCAAGACACTGCTGGGATTATTGGTTTGACTGGCAACAGGAAACAAAGTTAGCAGCCTCACAGCTTGGTGCTGACGGATGAAAGAGGTGGTGAAGTGTTATTACGGCACAAGTGTACTCAGAGGAATGCAATGGATGACCACTTGCTCTGGTCAACTCTGCTCACTTTGCCCTAGGGGGAGAAATCTCCAGCTGAAGCATCAGCCGTTTTGATATTTGGATTGTTGTCGAGCATTTTCCACAAACACCCAAAAACATGGAGGGCAGAGCGCACAAAAACATGCAAACACTGCAATGCTTTACACCAGAAAGAATAAATTCTTTATGTGCATGTGTGTACTTATTATGTCTTTACAGTAGAAAATCCTTTTACATAATGAAGACATAATTCTGCATGTTTTACACAATTAAAATCACTTGCATATGTGAATCCATAAAAATCTAACTAACAATCATCAATATTAAAGAAATCAATAAATATTCAACTCTATGTGGGTTCGTGCTGTTAGTCCACATAATTTCTGCAGTGTGTTTTGCATGTGAAATAATATTTTGAAGAATTGTTGTGGGTTTTAAGTTTACCGAGTCAGCAAAGTTGACTGCAGGGTAAGAATCAGGCCAGTAAGTAATCCCAGGTTATTTGAGCTTCTTACCTCTGTGTTTGGTGATAGTCTTCCAGCGCCCAAACATCCTCCCTCCAGTTCTCTCTGACTCTCATTAGCAGGAGCAGGGGTGAAGACAAATGGTGAGGAATGAGATGGATATGCTTTAAAGTCTCCGTAATGGGTTCATGCAATGCCATGAACACAGCTAATTAAGGTCAGGGGAGTTCTCATCACAGGCAGTCCTACGGTTGTGTATGTTTTTATCAAGGACATTTATTATGCAGCTCTGAGGAGGGCTGGCTGCCTTGCTTCACCAGAGTGAGGAAAAGGGTGTCGCCCCTGTATTGCCCAGAATAATTATCTCCTACCAACAGCATTTTCAATTTTCTCCAAATGTTGCCTAGGCTTGCCTGCGCCAGCTAAACAACAACAATGCATGATTAAATCTCTTTATTGTCAACTATATTTTCCACAGTGTTTTTTTCAACACAAATCAGAGCCTGGACAAGGCTGCAGATTATACTGAATAGCGGTGATTGTCCCCAGATAACCTGTATGTTCCTCTGTAATGTGTGCTCATGCAGACGGAGGTTCTGGCTGTAATTAGTTTAAAAAATGGCTCATTGGTCATTTAGGAAAATGCTCCCTTAAAATGCTTAACAGTTCAGGTGACTAACAGCGCACACTAGCAAACATTAGACCGTACATCTATAATTTCTGATTGCCTTAAAAACTGATGGATGAGACTATAAGACCAAGCAGATTATTGCAGAGGCCGTTAAGAAAAACTAACTCATCTCTGCTCTGCTTTCAGTGAATAAAAGTTTGCAGTGAAAACAGCAGAAGTTTATGTCTCTGCTGTAGATGCTACAGTTATATACTGGAATTAAATTATGCGGCTAAAGTTCAGAAAATAAATACTTGCAAAAACAGCACAATAACAACTTCCAGCTGTACCCATTAAAAGTGGTGCTTAATGGTAGAAGTGTGTTCAACAATAATGCAGTAAGGTTATACATTTTAAGCAAACCATAATGATTTCATATTCAAGCAAAAGTTCAGATATTTACATGGTCAGATGTACTTAATGCTCTAATCACAAATCTTCACATTTTATTTTAAAAGCAACTGCAGAAATGGATATTATGACTATAATGGCTTTTCTTCTCTGGTTATTTATTTTGTTATTCATCACACGGTAACACTTTTGTGATCCAAATAGGTAATTTTCTCTATATAAGGTATATAATTCAGTCAATTTAATATCTAGACGTGTATAAAGTAGATTTGCAAAAATGCAGCTTTTCATGCACTTTATTTTTGTTTTACAAAGACAAATGAGTAGATACTGCAATAAGAGAGCACTCTGCTCCCATCAGTGTTCCCTGCTGGCTCTTCCTCGGCTGGGGACATTAAAAAAAAAAGGAGTCTGTTTTTATGAAATAAGTTGGTCTATGGTAATTATTTAAT
>JAQNCA010000032.1:8894102-8926286 GCA_029783725.1 Acanthurus tractus | reverse complement strand
ATTCATTCATTCATTCATTTTTTGTTTTAACTTATTCTTCCTCCCCAAAACAAACAAACAATCCTGCAAAGTGAAAACCAAACATCCCCCACAGAAATATGAACCTAAAATGAGCGAAATGAACTGTAGAATCATTACATCTCTTGTCTGATTTTATTTTCCCGGATCACATGTGAAGATTTTTTTAAAAGCCCTGATAATATATTGATTTCCCATATTTAGTAAACTACATGGTTATTATTGTCTATTCACAACAACCCTCGTTTCACATTAATCTGTTAATCACATCACTTGTTATCACATGGTATCATATGAATGCTTGTGTTACTTTTTTTCACTTATTATTAATGACATGTCAGAAATTGGACTTATTGATTGCGCCTCATTTGCATTCATATGAAGGTGGTTATAAATTGAGCCATTTTCCTTAGTACAATAGTTGGGCTATCTGCTGGTTAATGGGGGGGACCTTTTCACAGGTGAGGCAACTGTCGTCTGTCTTACAGTGATTCATGAATTCTGTGAATGGACTCTAATGAGCAGCATATTTCAATCATCTTAAGGATCAGCAGCACAGCGCTCCCTCTCTCCCGCTGCTTTCAATGGTAATGGAAATTATCAAGCAAATGGTGTGGTACATTTCCTTTTTCTAAAAAAAAAAGAAAAGTTCACAAAATTACTTTTTTAACTGCAAGAAAGGAGTTTTTCAGTGAGATTACCTTCAGAGACCTTCATAAAAAAAGAGCTGAAGGAAAGGTCCTCACATGTGCTGCTCGTTTTTCACAGCCACCATTGACTTCACCACAAATTCAGAATAAAACTTAAAACACTTAAAGCTTTTCGTTGAAAGTAACATCAGAACTTTGTTGCCCAGACATTTATCTGTTATGTGGTTAGATATTTCTCTTTATTCAGTCTTGACCAGAGGTGATCAGTGACATACATCATCGTCATTGAAGCACAATGCCACCAGAGAATCTGACAGTAAAATCAGTAGAATAGCACCGCTTGCCTATAGAAATGTATTGATTTATTGATACATCTTGTGTCTCCTCCGGTTATGCAGGCGCTTGAAAGGACAAACCAGACAGGCACAGCTGATAATATACTATAAAAAACTACACAGCCACACTAATGAGTTCAATGTGCCTTTTTAAAATGGCTTAATGTATATACAGTAGCCAGCTCTTATCTCATCCTGCTCTCTTTATTGCGACCAGCTCATATCGTAGAGCACAAAATGGCTGCTGTCTCAGGCTTTGTTTGCGCAGTGCCTGTGCTGTATGTAATTGCGCTCAATAGGTAGTAAATCCAGCCTCGTAAATCAGAGACGGCGGTCATGAATATGATCTAGCTCGGCCTCTGTGAGCAAACATTTACCCAGGTCTCGTGGACCATGATGCTCCTGTCCCGCAGAGACAGAGCCGGGTTCAGGACCCGCTGTGGGGAGGCTCTGAGCTGCTGGAACTGGTTCAAGGGTTTGAGAATAAGGCTATAATTAGGACCAGGTATGCTTTATGTATTTTTACATGCACTCTCAAATGACCACAAACACCCGCTGATCCCAGGGTTTTAGCCACAATATTTTTATTATCAGGCAGGCTGATATAAATGGGAGGAAACATATGTATTGAGAGTGAAGCCTTTTCAGTTTCACAGTTTTGATATTGTAATTTTTTCAGCTTTGAAAATGTTTATTGTTATCTAACCCAATAAATATGCATGTATGGCTAACAGCAGCTCATAACAGTTACCATCTCCTATAAAGCTTTTGATCTAATTAGACAAATTGAGCTCAGTCAGTCGGAGAAAGTGAATAGCATATAACAGAAGTAAAGTTAATTGCTTCAGAATAAAGCCGTGTCTTTTAATTAACCTCCTAATGAAGGCGGTCATATCAGAGTTGAGGGTAATACATGTCAAGAGCAAATCATCAGGTTAAGACCAAAACTGGTGGAAAAAAGCAACTGATTTTGATATCATGAGCTTCTGGATATTAAAAACACTCAGTCACATCTGTTTAATGCTGTTATTCATTCTGAGCTTCCAGCAAACATCCGAAGGATGCAGCCATGATTAATTTACATCAGTTAGAGAGGGGAAGAACCAACAAACACCAGGCATGAGCCTTTCTTCCGCTCTGAGGAATGGTTTCCTAATGCGTCTTAATGCACATAGGTCAACAACGTAAAAGAAAATATCATAAATCAAAATTGCCACTGTATATCTTATATTCAGGCCCCCGGTGAATGCTGTGCATCATGGCCTTCTCATTGCCGCGCTTTCGCCTGAGGGATGTTGCCTCTAGAAGTCATATCACCCTGTTTATAGAAATCACTTCAGGATTTACAGCTCCCAATAACTGTCCACTCCCCTGGTTTGCAACAAATGGCATTTACTGTAAATTCAAGATGATCGTTGATGCAGTATTTACAGAGGTGAGCAGGATGACGAAAAATGTATTATTATCATGGATATTCAGAGTATTTTCTCAATTTACTGATGATAATGATTAAAAAAATTAAATAAAGCCCAAGGTGATGTTATGACCAACACTTAAAATATTTAGTCTACCAATTAGGGGTTTTACAAAACAGTCTGAATGATAGAGTAATTGATAAGTCGACTATCTGAAGCAGCAGATGTTGATTTGTTCAAACTGTCCTCGCCCTTGTTATTCCATGTAACTCATAACAGAATTAAAGGTATTCAGAGAAGGAAAGACTCTGCTATATCTGCAACAACACAGCTGGCATGTTGCTGCAGTCAAACATTGTCTCCTGATCACACAATCTTGCTCAGGGTTCAGTCCAATCAGATCATGGCTAATTGGTTAAGAGCCTCTTAGAGCCAATCAGTGACTCTGCTGTTTCACTTCTCTCGAGATCATAACCACCTACATTAGTTGACCCTTTCCTGGGTGTATTTCCTATCTTTTAGACAGAAGTTGCCCGCCTTTGTTGGATTTCAAAAATATGATTTATCTCCAGTGAGTAATCAACAAGTAGACAACTCTGACAATGCTGGAGTTAGAGGATCTGTGTTTTCAGCATCCATTAATCTGATCATATTTTAATCGTTAAAGAATTACAAAAAAGGTTCAATGAAATGTATTTTTGTTTTTTTTTTGTGAGATTTCTCTAATCAAGAGTTGGAAACTCGAGTTTAATCAGTCTAAATTGTGTAAACCGAAGGAATGTAGTAAATTTTCACATTTGACCCACTTGTTGGTTAATCAACAGTTTTTTTCCTCCGGCTCTTAACAAGGTGCTTTTTGTTCAGTCCAGCTGGTGGATTTAAGTTCTGCTTATCTCTGCACAAGAAGACAATACAAACTCACAATTCCTCGGTGAGTGAGTCAATTGATCAGTCTGATTGCTTACATTAATTGCAGTTCATTACAGTCAGAGACGTTGCTGTTGAGGATGCTGGTGTGATTGATTCTGTAGTCTGTGCAGCTCTCTGCAGACATCCATGCTGACCCTTCTGACGGTCAGACTGGATGAGTGAGAGGCCTAAACTATGAATGAGACTGAAAACTTAGATATTATCAAAGCTCTTCAAAGCCAGCAGGTGAATATTCATGCTGCCTTATATTCTCTGTGGAACCTCCTGAATTCCCACAAGAACGATCACCGCAGTTCTTCAAAAGGTTCAACTTGGTTGCACAGCTCCAACCTTCCAAGTATCTTATCAACGAATGCAAGAACATAATAAATTGAGTCTGGAGCAAGTGGGACCTTTCTGTGTTATTAAAAAGGTAATTTCTGTAATTCAAAAGTTAAAGTTTAAGAAAGTTTAAAATTGAATTTTTTACTGCAAATTTCATGGAAGAGCAGCCAGAAAAGACAAAACCGTTGTCAGGCCATGAAATAAGCACAAAAGCAGAGAGAATCTCATAAGACCTAAAGTTTTCTTTTCACTATTTCTAAGTGAAGTTTAGGTGCCAAGCTTTTATAAGATGCATTAGAAGTGTGTGCATACTTTGCTGAAATCTTTTCTTAGTTAAAGTGTAGCTAAAACTCACTAAAGTGCACTGCTGGCCTTTTTTTTTAAATTTTCACTAGTGTGTTTTAGAAAATCTGCCAATATACATACATATATATATACAGTATAATGACCATAACTAATATATAGCCAATAAACAAAGCATATAATACAAGGATTAATTGCTGTGTGGTTTAATGCATTGAAAGTAGTCGCTGTCCCTAAACCCATTTTCATGTCTTAATGAAGATTTAAATTATGACTTTTGTACCTGTTTTTATCTGCAGAGTTAACAGCCACAGGCTTTTTATTATGCAAAAGCTTTTATTTTTGTATGAAGTATTAAAATACACTGACATTTCTGATTTGACAGTCAAGGTATATGCCCCAAAGTGTAATTGTAGATTTAATTGTTTTTTTATATAAGTATGTATGAGAAAAATAATTTATGTTTCATGAATCAGAACTGTTTGTCAATGTGGTAATGATGTCAGATACAGCAAGGTCACTGTAGTGGATTAATAAATAAACTTCTTTGCTTAGTACATATCAGCTTTCTACCCTCATCTTACATTAACCATGATTTTTTTAGCTCCTTCCAAAAATAAAAAAATGAGTAATTAGTGCCAGTCTTATCTTTGCTTATTAGCCGTGAGATGCAGGTGATCATTGATCATCAGTACCAGCTATAAAACCTTACTTGGTGCAACTCTAAAACATGGTCTCTAAGCATGAGAAGATTTTGTTAATATGTTACAAACAGTAAAATGGAATAAAAAACTGTGCTTTCATCAAATCACACGGTTTGTGTTATTAGCGAAACAATCTGCATCATATCGTGCAATTATTTTTTTAGTTTACAAATATGAGCATCAAATCTATATCTGCTCTTTGCAAAATTCAGTGTTTAAACTGCACAAAAAACTCCTCATACTGAGGTCAGCTTCAGATGTTTTCAAAAGAAAGCAAACTTTTAAGATGCTATTTATGAACTGCGTTCATCCCACATGAATATCCTACAGTGCTCTGTCACAGGCAGATTAAAGACATCGATTCACAATGGAGGAGAAGGGTAAAAATAAATGCATCACATAATATTAAGTTGGGGTGGTGCAGGAACCGCTGAGCGTGAGTGTATTTGCTTTGTTCATCACATCAAGCTTCACTCAATGGGCCCAATCTGTCCCCTACAGATGGCCAGAGCAGAGGTTTGCCTGGGTGAATGGGTGCACGGGGCAGGTGGATTCAATCAAGCCGTCTAATGGAATGTAAATCTAAAAGGCACCAGGACCCAGGATCACATCCAGCATTTAGTCATGGCCTTTGCGTGGTGGCTAAGTGCAGGTGCACATCGGATGACACCCCGGGCGACACGGGGGAGGGAGCGATCATCTGCATGCAGAATTGAACAATCGAGCCAGAGAAACTAGAGGGAGGTGAGATCATAGCCGGTGTCATTTAAAGCCTGTGTGAACTGGTGCATGAAAAAAACAACCTTTACTACTTGCGAGCGCCGCCTCCCTCCGAACTGTGGGCCCTTCGTTATTGTTCTTTGCGGTGAAATGTAATTATCCACTCTTTGGCATGGAGGCTTTAAGTGATACAGAGGTGGAAGTGAGCCAGCTCAATGTGAATCGGGCACACCAGCCCCAAGGAGGCCTTTGCCGACTTCAGCCTTTATGTGCTACTGAATATTCCTGCCCACTTCAATACCCCAGGGCTGTATCTGTTTATCCTGCAATGCTGATAGCACAGCATTGGAAGGGAGGGAGTGCAAGACAGAATGGATGCCTCTCTGATGTAGAAATGTCTTCTCTGAAATGTCTACATTTAAGGTGGTGTATCTGTGGCACGGAGCACCTAATGTGGCATGGATGGAGTGCTTAGCTGCATAGCTGAGCACACATATCAAGTGGGCTAAGAGGTGGAAGCTGAGCCTGCAAGACATTTACAAGATAAATATTACATTCGAGACAAGAACTCTGCATTCCTAAGACGTAGGCGGCACTGAATGTTTTCGTAGTGGCATTTCTGTCAGAAGAATGCTGGGATCGTTATGCATCTCCACAACCACGCTGACACGAGTTGTCCTGTTTCTGGAAGTGGAAGACTTGCTGTATGGGAGGTCTTTTAGTTCTGACTAAATCTCACCCACAATCAAGTGATGGAGAGACATTGTTACCCGAGTATACGTGTCTGCAGTTGTTCTCTGCTACAAACTACCACACTGTGTATGCATCATCTGTACCCTATAGTACTGCACCACGGGTCCCAGCTGTTTCACTTTATTTAGTATATTACATATTAATCAACTTGCTCATTAAGATTCATTCACAGATTAGCTGTCAATATTAATTACTTGTTTGTGATTTTACAGCTTTTTTTTTAGGTAAAAATGAAATCAGAAGGTTGCTGCATAGTTAAGGCAGTGTGAGGATTAGCTTTAAAGTGTGTCTAATTTATAATAAAATAATATCACAGTGGTAAAAATTAAATCTCAAGGAAAAACAAGAAATGGGTATTTCAAAGCGCTGTCAGACTGCAGTGATTGCATTGATTTCCCCAGCTAACAGTTTGACTGAAGATTACTATTTAAAAATTAAAAAGCTGTTATGCTTATTCCACAACCGACCCTTTGGACCTGGTTTAAATGAATAATTCTCTTCTATCCATCATCAGAACTACTGACAGGATTTAATCAACAAACTTAAAATAAAGAGCAGTTGAAACAAATGTTTCTACACATATAACAATCCGATCTCTCCGCAGGTTCTGTTATATGAGCAGCCTATAAATAGAAGACTGGTTTCTGGAGAGACACCTGTAATGTGCAATTTTTCTTCTTTGGCAAAATTATTCAAATCGAAACTCCTGCAAAAAAAGCTTCCAACCGATGTGTTCATCTGCAGAACATTTTACCCACTTGAAGCTCTAATTGATTCTTAAATGATAATAATGGTTATCAAAGCCTCCATATGACAAAAAAGAACTAGTGCAAGTGTGAAATGTTCACCTTCCTGCTCTTTCAGCATCATATCACACTTGGTTAGGCTTAGAAGCTCTCCTGTTGTTTGAGACAGGCAGCCGCACCTACATAAGCTTTTTGCACCTCTTTTTTAGGCGTAGACGTGACAGATTCTGATAACATATGCTAGAGACACATTTAAGGGAGAATGGTGCAAATAGTGGAAGGACACATATTAGCATGTTGCTTATAGTGTTTGACTTTCTGAGGTGATGCAAATTTTTAGTCAGTTTTCTGCCTTTGAATAGGAGGCCTAAATAATTACAGATTAAATTTATGAGAAAAGAGAAATGCATGAAACAATACTGTAGGCTTATTTTAAATTTTTAAAATGAGCAGATACAAGCTACTTTTGCCTTATAATGTATTAATTATATACATGTTGTAGATACATAATTTAATTTTATGAGAAAAATTAACTATTTATCTTAAGGAGCTTAGCAAGGTTGCATTAGGATTTCTTTTTTTGGGCTTAGAAATCTCATAAAAAACCACACCTGCACTTCCAAGGGCTCCTTCACAGGCAGGGTGCATCTGGAGGGCAGAACCGGGTTCAGTTCAGGAACTGACAGGGTAATGAGATGCTGTCTTAGTAAATCAGATGCTGAATATACAGATTGCGCCTGTGAACTTAATGAAAACAGCAGAGCAGTTTCCTTCATAATTTAGGCCCCCAATCTATTTAAAGTCGGAATATGAACTTTCTTCAGTCTAATCTTTCTGTAGCTGCATGTACTGTTTAATATTGTAATTGTGAAGTACAGTTATAATGTTCAGTAAAAATTAAAAGTCAACTGCAAAGAACAGAGTTATCCCCTCTGATAAAATGCCATGGAATAAAATTATCAGGGTTTTAAGGAAGCAAAGAAGGTTTTTATAGCTAATTTCTCTTATCTCTCTTCAATACACAGTAAAACGTGATGCATTCTTCTGTTATCCCCACAAACAGGAATCACATCTCCTTATTTGCATCTTATCTGTGCCATTACAGCGTTGGAAACTAATGATACACCAACTCATGGAAGCATTTCCAACAATCAAAGATTTCTAATGTTTTCATAGAGGATTTTGAGAAACATCTGGAGCAAAATGACTTTGTTTTTAACTCAGACATTTTGATAGCAGCTGTAATGTTTTAGGCCGAACACAGTCCCACTCATTCTTTTATTTTTAGATAAATGTGCTGTCACTCACTACTTTATGTCAATTAACTTGAGTGTCCACAGACGACTCTGGCCGGCATCCAGCTTCTTTAACGGTCCAGTCTGCTTGTTGTCCAACCAGAACGAGGCACAGCGTCAGGTAAGCAGGTCCCAGAGCACAGTCTGAGAGCCAGCAGGATACCAGCAGCCTATGCTAATGTCCATATGTTCACAGTTGAGCTCAGCTCTGGTCTCCCCTGGACACAGAGCTGCTATTTAGTCATGTGTCACTCAGTAGCCATTAGAACTTAGCAGGGCCAATTGGGACTGTGACAGGCCACAGCAAGATATGCATGCCGGTTCTTAGAAGGTATTTACACTCATTTAATCCTTCTTCAGTCATCAAATTCAAGCATGTGATAGCAGAAGACGACAACTTTTTTTTATTTTTCATTTGAAAAACCTCGATACCTTCTCCCAAGCCAAAAGATTACAAAGTATGTTATAGGAAAAAATGCACAACAACTCAATCAGTTTCCTGCCATTTCCCCAATAAACTAATATTGAGGTTAATAAGTTGATACTTTTCCTCCAGATACAATTTGTATGAACTAACCATTAGCACCTACTTTACTCAAAGGTAAGAAGCATTAAGAACTAATGCTGATAGTTAGCATAACAATGTACCATTAATAGTTTTGTTTGCCTCCAAAAAACTATAAGGAAGTCAACAAAAAAAGGTTGCAGTATATAAGGAATAATGACTTAACATTACAGGCAAAGGCATTGTCGTAAAACTTAAGTTGTACAATTAAGGTGAAACGCAAATTACAGCTTGTTTGGACTCAAAGTTTAGGACTTGGAATGTGACTTGGGACTCAAAAGCAAAGACTTGGGACTTACCTGTGACTCGGTCTTACCTTTGTGTGACAGTCCATTTACTGCACAATGACTCACTGACCTTCTTTAACTGATAACTTAGATTTTTGATTCACTTACCAAAGCAAACTTTTACTTTCAGTGTCTCATCGACCCTCAGTCTTCACTCAAGAGGCTAATTTTAGAAAAGTTAATTGCATGCGTGTTGTAGTCTATGTAAAATGAAGCTAAGGACTCTGAAAAAGATAATGAGGTCCAATAAAATGCGGTACGTAATTGGCAGTTTAGTCACTGTGCCATGAAAAAGCATGGTTAGCAAAGGCGTGGATATTTGGTCCTACAGCTGTATTACCCTGAGGGAGTATCATTTACTTCTGATGCTGCATGTTTGTGACTTTATGGTGATTGTTCAACAGCAGGATTCGGCTTAAAAAATGACTGTTTTATAAGCTTTTGACAAGTACTTTTATGTATCCTTTCATAACACTTGTATTGTAGCCGGATAGATTGTGCTTTGGCTGATCGCTGCGGTTACGTCTGAGTGTTTCGTCTTCCACATTATTTCACTGAATGTCTGCTCTTGGTCTTTGTGCAACTTTGATGCACATGCAGTTTTATGATCTGCCTGTTTCAGGCTCAATTACTTTGGTGAGCCAACAATCCCGAATGTGCTCCGAAATGCAGAAAAGTGTGTTTTGTGATAAAGTATTGTGTCTAATTACTCAGAAGAGCTACTCAGTCACCATAATGCTTGTAAATGTGATCTGTTTCTTCTAACTCTTTTTGTGTGTGCAAGTGAGATCACACATGTGACGCCTGCACAGGTTGGATATTGGCAAATAGCCCTCAAAGGGAAAGATTTTATTTCTTGAGGAATGAGCCACATTCCTCTGCTCACATATGGCTTCTCTGTGCTTATTACTCCCAATGGCCCAATCAGAGGTTTGCACATTCATTCAGACCATCAGCTTTACAGTGTTGCTTTCTAGGCTTGGTCACAGAACCACTGGCACACTCTTACATTCAGTGTTTTTTGCCTTCAGATCAAGCTTATTCCCTCTGTACTTCACTCAGTAGTAAACTGGTGTCCATAAAGATCACAAACACACCCACGCGGTGCCCATCCTCGGGCGCTAAATGCCTATCATTGATCTCCATCGCAGCGTAACTCGGTGCCCACTGGAGCCGATCCCTCGCTGTTACACTTGCAGCAGCAGCCATATGGTTAACACTTAGTGCCACCTGCCTCCGGTGCAAACCAGGGGAGATGGGGAATATGATGCCCGGGATGGTGGAGGGATTGGCAGGTTCGGCTGCCATGAGAGCAGGAAATCACAAAGTCTCCAAACTGACTTAATGGACTTCCTCTGGTTGGCTGTGAAAGGACGGATGCCGTACAACACGAGGGCTCCGGCTGCAACAGAAGCCTTTTAGCAGAGGAACTCAGGTCTGCAGCAACAACAGAGGGCTGTTTTACTCTCCATGCCTCTGTGTGATTCTGCTGCTCACTATTATTATTTAGTGTACCTTTGGCTCTCATTTATCCCATCTTTGCCCCGAGCCTTGTGAAAAGCAAACAATTATAATACCCTTAAAGAACTGTATAAACACAGAGCTCTTAAAAAATGAATCATACTTATTTGCACTTCAGCTTCTTTGCATACAATTATTTCTACGAAAGTGCCATCTGGTATTAAAGTCATCTCCTTACTCGGCATATTAAATCTTCACTTAGCGCAGGTGTATTTTTAATTCTTGTTTAAAACAACAAACCACAACAGGATGCTTATTTAAAAACATCAGTCAGCGAGATGTGCTGAAATGATTCTTCTCTGATTTTATTATGTAATCAGGTAAGCTACAGTATAGACGGCTGGGTTTTCATATCTTTAAATGACACCATTGTTCCTCTCTGTTTTTTTTTTTTTGTTTGTTTTAATGAAGACAAATCTTGCTGTCTGGGTGCAAAACTTTGCTGCAGAAAAGGAATATTTACCATCATGGTTTTCTTATGCCTCCCTCATATTTTGTGCACTTCCTCTATCGGACTTGCTTATCTTTACAATAACAGCCCTTCTCTCGGTTTCCACTGTATTGAGGAGTTGACTGCATTAGAGCTGAATTTTGACCCCCTGCAACAGAGTCGCATCCCGAAATGTAAGCTGAATCAATACTGGGAGCAGCAGACTGTCAGTCAGAAGACAATATCACTTCTGATGCATTAGTGTGTGTCAGCTCCTTCATCGGTTATCAGCATCATATTGACAAATTACATCTGAAAAGACAATACTGAATGTCAAATTGAGGAAGCTTTGTACTCACAACCCCCTTCCTGGCGTACGCACAGGGCGTGTTCCTCATCAGGCGTTGACATTAGTACAGCGAGATTGTGTCTTTAAAGGAGAGATTGAAGGACAATCTCTCTCTGATTCCGTCTGGATGATACAGTCCAACATCTAATAGGCATCTCTGGAATCTTTTGGCTGCAGATGTGCGTTACGCAGGACAATGCTCAATAGTCTGCAGCGGTAATGAGCAGAGACTCCTGGCCTCCTAATTGCTTGCTGGGCCTCTGCATGGCTCATCAGAGACGGGCTTAATTGGCCATCACTACCCAGGCAAGCATGAGGCTAAGGCTAGCCTTGTTCCTGCCTGCTCGCTTTTACCAAGATGCTTGCAGAATAAGTAAGCAGCTCCCATTCATTCTGCATTGCCGTCGCTAATGAACACAGTTTAGCCCGGAGGTCTTGATCATTGTGTCGCACTCCATCTTGGTCTTTCTGTGTTTGGTGTGTTTATAACCGCAGTTTGCTGGTGTTGTTCCAGTGTTTGGTCTCTTTTTTTTTCTTACTGTTAAGCATCAACGTAATGAAGTGCTTCCTGGTTTTGGTATTGGGGTCTTCAGTGCAAAGCTGACTCGCTGCGAGATAAGTGTCTTCAGCTGCTGGCAATCAATTTATTTGCCCTCTAATGTTGAATACGTGTGTGGAATGAATACTGAAAGAGGTGGAAAGATGAAGGAGGGAAAGTGAGTCGAAATTACCGTCTTTGTGCATTCCTGTTCACTCTGAGAAATGATCCTTTCAGAGGGACTACACAACTCTTCATGGACCATTACACAATTCTGAAAAATACAATCACACATGAACACTGAGGAGGCTTTGGAGCCTTATTTCAATAGACACCTAGTTAATGTTAAAACATCAACAAAGGAATGACATGTTTTTTTCATTTCCACACTTGAGCAATTATGCATTGTTATTAGTTTTTCACTCCGTCACAATAAGCCAGATATCATAGCTAGACAGAGAGAGAGAGAGAGTTTTTTATTAAACTGTGTGTTTCGTCCCATACAGGTATGTTTCAGAGGTGAAAGACATTGCTGAACCTGTCCTTGGAAAAGTTGCCACAACCCTGAAAGAAAAGACACCCACCCATAATGCAGTATTGATTGGTGCTTAAATCAGTTTGATAACAGCTTTGTCAAATCAGCTCTTTTAACAATCAGATTAGAGCTTTTAGTACGATCGATCGGGGAGGGATTTCAAATCTACAAGATGACAGTTACAAAGAAGCACATAGCTAGAGCCTGGCCACCCATGAAAAGGATCCAAGACTGCATCCACTGTCCGTGATTACTTCTATCAGACATGGCTGCTGCAATACAGAAAGACAATATGAAAGCAAAAAAGGGAACAGAGGGAATGTGGCAAGGAATGATAGCAGCCTTGTGACCTGAAACTCTGCACAGCGATCGCTTTTAGGGTAAAACACCTCACACATGTGGCAGCCTCATCTGCACGTATCAAAAGGTAACAATAACATTATTTCACTCCGTGCTCCTGGACAATAGAAGACGTGCAGGAGAGATCAAACTTGTCAGCTCACCTCATGTCTCCCGGAACAATACCTCAGTATTGATTCTTGCAGCCGAATCTGAGTTAATGTCATGCAGTGTCACATTCAGATGAAACAAATGCCACCTGAAATGCCACGTACAGTAAATAAGGACAACTCCACAGCGGCCGAATCATTACAAAAAAACAAAACACACACACAGTACACCAAGGTTGCTAACATTAATACTTAAAGCTGTTTTGCTGTTGCATCTTTCATTTTAGAAGGTTAACATGCATCTGGGATGAATTAAAAGAGGATTTTTGAGTCACTATGAGTTTGGCAAAATGGAGCCTGAGAACGGAGGTGTTCACTGATAATTGCTGGTATTCTCTATGTTCGATGTTGAAAGGTAGTCTCTTGAGCCGTAATTCTAGTTGCCAAGTCAGCGAGAGGCGACTGTGAGACTGCGCTAGCTTCTCCCTTGGGCTTCTTAATTGGCTTTGTTATTGCAGACCTGTGCAGGGTGAAGGCAGTGCGAGAGAATCTGGGCTTTGCTGTATAAGATTCACAGCTTTCGACTGTGACCCTCCTCCCAGGGGCAGAGTGTTCACAGCTGCTCTCTCTGGAGAAGGTGACCTGGCTTTGGATCCCTCTATGCGCTTCTCCCAGCGGATCCCCTCCCCACCCCCCCAACCTCTCCCATCACCCACCCTCTCCCGCCCGCCCCTCCTGTTCGCTGCTCGCCTCTCAGAGGTCATTTTCTTCACCATCGTGAGGTTTTCTCCTCCCTCCTCCTTTCTCTCTGCACCCATCCGTTTGGCCCAGCGGGGAGTCGCTAATTCTCTCCGCTCTGCAAATTTCCACACTTTTCCGGCGTGGGATGCCAACACCTCTTCAGTGCCTCACTCTGGCACTGCCACCCCTCCCACCAACACAGACACTCATGCATATAAGAAACAATTCTCCACAGCGGCCCAACCCCACACTCGCTGGGCTTTTCAGAAGCGAGAGAACAGGGGTGGCATACGTGACAGTCATAACAGAATAGCCGTGTATTATTTCGGGTGCTGCCACCGAGGCATTTGACATATTTACTAACAGCGATGTTCACTGAGCAATTCTTCTGCTGACCAGTCCTTTCAAAAGCTTGAGAATAAATGACTCTCTGGCACTGGCAGTGAGCTCTCAATGAATGATGAGGGGACATGTATGAATGTGTGTTTGTGTATATGCGGTGCAAAAAGAGAGAGGTAACACAAAGCAGTAACATGTGCACTCAACTTGCTATTGTGAGTTCTTGACCCATTTTCTATTACAGCCTATTATCATTAGTGGCCATGAAGCTTTCATTTCACTGCCTGTACCAGTGCTTCCTTGTGTTTGGCACATGCTGCGTATGTAGGCATGAAAAACACAAACCACATAAGATGCATTTTTAATACACCTTTGCAATGACATGGACTTCTAAAGAGCCTTCAAATAGACATTAGTGTGCATGTGACTTGATTATGCAGCATTAGTCTATTTATTAGGAGGAAACTGCTTTTGAGCTGTCACAGCTCAGGCTCTCTCGCTCCTTGTAAACACAGCTTTGGAGTCCATTTGTGGAATTAAAGTTGCAAATGAGCGTTCTTAGAACAGACCAAGAGAGGAGTGTCAGACACAAGATAATGCCTCTCGTCAGAGGTATTAAGAGATCTTGAAGTCTTGTTCAGAGTTTAAAGCATCCTACATTATAGATAGTTGAGTTCTAAAAGATGCTAAGTAAAACATATAAATAGCCTTGTTTGTGCAGGAAATGTTTAACAAAAAGTACTAATACAGAGGTATAATGACTCTTTAAAGGTGCTGGTGGACATTTAGAGCTTTTTAAAAAGTGAAAGTTTTTCAAACTTGAACAGAGCTAGCATGGCTAAGCTAATCTATTTGCTTCCAAACATATCAGGTAAGCCTGACAGTGGTATCAGTTTCCACCTTGTGTTCTTGTCAAAAACACAAAGAAGTGTGCTTCCCATGCAGTTGATTTTCAGCACTGCCACTGCTACAGATTTGATTTTGCTTTTAGACAAGATTTTGGTTCAACTTCAACCACATGTAACACTCCCTGTGAAAGAAAAACTCCAAGAAAACTGTAGCCTCCCATCACTAGTTTGTTATAAATCACAAGTGGTATAAGCTGTAATTACTGTGCACGCTGGTGACAATAATCTCAGAATGATGGGCACTGAGAGTATGGCTGCAAATGGATGTCAGCATTGATATCCTGCCTCCAGTGAATACTACTGATGTGCATCAACAGTCACATCTGCAGAGTCTGAATACAGCTAGATTTTGGCTAAGAGCTGCTGAGTCTTTGGCTTTTCAGCTGTTCTGGGCTCTCCTCGCCGGCTGATAAAGAATTAGGACCCATTTTACAAGGTATTGAAGTTTGCTAAAAGCTGGTATCGTCACAAAATATAAAACCTTGTTAAATAGTCATTGGAGACATTTATACATCAAATGTTTAAATGCTTTTCGTTTTGTCTTTGTTTGTTATCAAACCTAAAAATCCATGAAATATCACAAATTTCAAAGTGTTATATATGTCCTTGTTCCTAAAAACACACTGTTCAGTTTTACATCTCTTGCATGTATTCTGTATAACATTTCAAAGAAATCCATTTGTAATTAGGTTCCTGCGCTAGAGTTCCCTTTTTGTTCTCCATTTCGACAGTGGCTTCCTCCTGCCACACCAGTGAAACCAACCACAGAGGTGAAAGCAATCATCTGAAAAGCACTCAGCGAGGCCAGAAACTTGATCATGTTACAGCCAGGACACATTCATTACACACGCGGCATAAGTCTTCATTAATGAGCTGGAAAATGGCAAGCAATCAAATCTGTGCAACATATGGAAAGAGATGCTTAGGTAGGACTGATTAGCTGAGTATAGGAGTCGGGGAGGGAGGTGGAGGTGGTGGTGGTTGTGGGTGGGTTGGGGCTGTTCTGGGAGGGGCGGCCACTGGTTAAAGGCCCTAAAACTCCCTGTCCCTGTGTTAATCATGACCTCACACTGGCACGTTGTGTCTCACTTTGTGTCTTCAGAACAAGAGAGGCTTCTCCATTAGAGGTGCATAACGCTGGACAAGTGACAATGGGCCCGTTGAGTAGTTTGCAGAATCATGGCAAAAAAATCCTTTAAATTTCTCGAGCATTGCTCCAAGCGGTTATTGAACGCAACATTCTTATCCAGAGAAAAGCCTTTGTGCCTGGTCTATTGTACGAGGCAGATATTTAGAGAAGGCCAGCCAAAAAAATCAATGTGCACTGTCACCAGAAGAATGACATGTCTTTACTGAATACGTCAAATGGAACAAGGCCACATAACAATTTGAGCCTGTTTGTTCTATAAGTGACTTATTGATGTGAATAAAGTCAGAGTTTTGTATTTGATTTTTTTTTTTAAACAGCGATATTGTGTTGTGTGTGGGTGAAGTTTTGGCAATTTGGGGTTATCTTCTTTTTCACATTTTATGGTAACATGAATAAAGCTGATGATTGCAGGACTAAAGCTGAGATTCCTCAACATTAATGCTATTTAAAAAAGGAGGAATGATATCAGCCAAGACAATAAATTAGAGGAATATTTAATCAAACATTAGATTGATAATGTACACAAACCTCTAATAGCCTAAGCACTTCATATTGATTGTTCTTATCTTGAACTGTGGTATAAAAGTTGTATTCTCGGCTGTCAACAAGATCAAGTTTAAAGTTGATTACATTCGTTTCATCCAGAATAAAAGCAATTAATGCGGGACAAAGAGAAATTTTAATTGTTGTCGTGTTGACAAAAAGCTCTTCAGGCAAAGGTGACTCAACCTTGTCTGACAGCTGTAGTCTTTGTACACAACACTGCCCTCATCATGAATAATCAAGGAATTTTTTACAAGGGGTTCAGTAATCTATCCAAATGAGATGTTAGAAATTCAATTTTCTTTGAGAGAATCTCCTGCATATATTTGTTGTGCAGGAAGTAAATTGGTGTGCATATCAGCTCCCAGCTGTGTTGTTGTCCATGTCTGTAGAGAGAAATCACAGCAGGAGAGCCCATCAACATCATGGTACTAATTTGATTTATGGCATGGGTGTATGCTGATGAATTGTCGGAAGTGGGTGTATTTCTCAACAAAAATACAAAAATGCTGAAAGAATACATTTACTTTGCATTTTGAAAACAACTCAGCATGATTGAGCGTTTTTAGTATTGCCACATAAACACTGAAGCCACTTTAACATCATCAGACAGCGTCAAAACAGTTTTATTCTCCCAGTGCTGCAGACCAGAGGTGTGACTGTTGTAACCTGCAGTAATCGCATCTGTATTGAAGAACGTTAGTATGCAGAACATGTGAAGACTGATTGCATTCTTATGCAGCAAAGCACATTAGCCAACCTTTGCCATTCCCTCAGAAGCTATTCATATCACTGTTTTGATTGTTAAAGTCATGTCAGAGTTTTGTGGGTTTTTTTGTTTTTTTTTGACAAAGCTGAGGCTATGTACTTTGAAAAAGATTCAGTTCTTCCTACAACTGAAGCAGCACAAGCTGCGACGCCTCAAGGCACCACTACATCAGAGGCTTGTGGGCGTAGCCATCGTTTTGTCAATCTAAATACAGATATGTATTCTTGCTTTGCTGCTGCTTCTTTTGCTTATATACATATATTTTGCAGTCATTTATCTTCAAAGATATTATCGCTCAACATGTTGAGGTTGAACAAATTTACATAAAAACTTAAGAGAGTTGGTGCACATGCTTGCTTTTGAAAAAAGAACTGCAGCAATAAAGTTATCAGTAATGTGTCAGCTGAGGTGCATTTGTGCAGTTGAGCAAGTGTTACAATAAACTGTATTTTTCAGTGGTATTCTCCATACAAGTCCAGATCAAAGTTCTGGGCCTTGTGTTTTTAATAATACACAAGGTTTTAATGTACAGTCAGAGCAGAGAAGAGGAGCCAGTCTTTTGAACTTTCTAAAGAACTAATTATCTTCTCTTCCGACTCCACGCAGTCATTGTTCCTAATAAGCCGTACAGTGCAGAGGAGCTTTGTTGACTCTCATAATGTTCCCAGGAAAACAAATCATTTGTATCTCCTATATGTATCATTAGGGAGTATGAAGTGTAATGTGATGTAAAGTACAAGCATAAAGTAGGTGCAATTGAATTAGTCAGACTCATCTGCTGCACACACTGACCTTTTTTTTAGGTTACTCAAAAGAGGGAAGAATTACTTTTGTCCTACTTTTGGTGTCTGTACAAGAATTATCTCATAGTCCTATTTGAAAACCTCTATAAATAGAGTACATTGATAAGCTTGATTCAAACTCAAGGTTTAAACAGAGAAAACATGGTAACCTGAGTGAATACTATCATTATTTGCGTGTAGTTCAGACTAATTGGTTATTAACCAGGACATAAAACCGAAAGACTTCAGGATGCTAAAATATAAATTAAAACAGAACGTAATTATTGCAGACCAACCATTTGTAGACAATTTTTTTATGTAGTGTTACCAAGCTCATGGAGCTAATCCCTTACATAAGCATGTATTCCACAAAGTGGTGAACTGCTCTCAGTTCGTCTTGTGAAAAACTGAGCCTCAAGGATCCCCCTTTGATACCTAATCATGATGCTACAACTTCAACGCTTGAAGATTTAAAGGATGTATTTATGTGAATTGCACCAAAGGCAATGTTGCACATTTAATTTTGGCGCGTTGATTTTGTAGCGAGAACATTGCAGCATGAAAGCGCAATTCCTCAGCACGATCGTGCCAATATAAAGGTGCTCTCAGTTCTTGGCTGTCGATATGGTCGTGCTCGGCTGAAAGATAAGTTCCTTCGTGATGGAGCTGCATGCTCTGTGCTCCTCCGCTCGTTGGGCGGTGGGGCTGTTTCAGGACAGAGGCAGTGAGTAATACCGCATGCTGGCTCTCATTGCAGCCGATTACTTATCTATTGATTGAAGCCAGCGTTGTGCAGATGGATGCCTTTGGAGTGTGACAAGTGCTTTAACAACCCCGGAACCTAATGCTCCTTAACGTCACTCTGGGTCCATGTTAAATAATGTCCCATCTCTAAGTCACCAGGTTTCACTCACGGTCAATCCCAGCGACGGAAAAGGAATCCATCTTGATTGGTTGTCTTCTGGTCGAAAGATCTATGGCTGCAATTACATGCAGCCACTCCTCGCTGCAGCTGGTGAGATGTAATAAATAGCATTAAGGACTGTGAAAATCCTTTAAATACACTTTCCCCCTTCTCTTCTTCTGCTTCACAGTTAGAAAGAGCAATGAATTCCCAGCGATCATTGGAAGCAGCCTGTGAGAAACCGAACGCTGTTTCTACTGCTTATCACTTTCACTTAAGCTGCTTGGGAGATTCAGTCACACATGCCCTCAGATGTGTACACACACACACCCCCACACACACCCCATAACGCGGTGCCAGCCTTTTTATTGTTCATACAAGGCAGGGAATAAACCACAGTGCAGTGCAGTGCAGCACCCGACTCTTTGTCCTGTTGACGGCTTCTTTCAGATGAAAATATACCTCTAGACAGCCGAGTGCTTTACTTACTGATGTACTCCCCGCATTTGGACATTTGAACCAAATGTTTTCTCAGCCTCGCTCCTGTCAGGTTCTGGCACAGGTCCATCACGGCTCCCTAACAAGTAGCCTAAGGCCAGCCAAGTCAATCAGTTGTATAATCTCAGAATGTTAAAAGGCTGACACAGCCAGTTGAATGTTTTCAGATGAGTCACGACTCATCTCAAACGTCGGGCCAAATATGTTTTTATATCAAGTTGTAGAAAAGCCCTAAATGCACTGGCAAGCCCAGCATTTTTAGTGTTTCCCTTGGGATTTTGTGAGACTTTGGTTTTTGGATGTACGAAAGGGGGGCACAGGGGGGTTCCCTGTAATAAAACTTTGTGCGTTTTAATTGCATAAATCTGGTCCACTTGGGTTGATAAATTAAGAGTTTAGACCTATATTTCTAAAAAGATATGGGCTATCTACTGTTGTCAAATATTAAGTCATGCACACATTAGTTGCATTGATATGAAAGGTGATGACATAGCAAAAGGTCACATCTAAATAACACTGGAAACTGGATGTGGTTTAACACAGTTTGCAAATATTAAAAACAGGATGTGGACTAGAGCCATGGTTTTCACCTTGGGCATCTCAGGTAGCAGAATTAGAGATGAGGGGATGTTATTCTTCAAAAAAATTAAAATGCAAGAGTGGATTACAGAATTATTGGTAACATGTAAATTACTAGACATGATTATTTCTAATAACACATCAGCATCTCTCTGACATGATCATTTTTCTGATGTCCATCCAGTTAAAACATGAATTATCACGTCATCAGCTGTCAGTGTTGACCTGGTACAGTTTGCCTCTGCCACAAAGCTGCTTTGCCCATGAACTTCGGCTAGCAGCAAGCTTGTAAACATCCAGATAGCTGGAGTTAAATAAAAAAGTCATGCTTTTTTACAAATGTCCTAATGAGCACAATCCGCAAAAAATTCAAGAACTTCCTTGGAGAAAAATAACACTCATAAGTACGAGCTTACATAAAGTACTGATTTTACTGCCTCATACTTTTTTATAGATATTTTCCGTAGTATTGTCAGTTTAAGACATCTTGCAAATGATGACCTTGACTATGAGGGTATTCCGTTTGTGAGTCCCAGAGATTGGAAAGCTCAGGAACTCCTGGGCTTGTAAATACACATTGAAAAAAAAATCTTTGGGCTCTGTTATTTAAGAATATGGTTACGTTTGATTAAGATTTTTAAATAAGATTTTAAATTCTTCTCATTTAGAAATTAATAAATATTATGATTTAAGTATCTCATGATTAAAATGCTGTAGAAAGGGTACCTTGGTATCTCACTTGTTGCAGTATGTACACTTTCACATGTTCGAGGGCTGAGTCCTTCCTGCTAGCAGCATTTCTTACCCATCCTGACCTTGCTATGCTAGCCTGTGCCCATGATTAATGATAACTTTTAGGCTAACAAGTCCTTGACTTAGTGTTATTAGTCGCTCCTCTCTCCAAAAATGATCTGCAGTTTAGTGTCCTGCATTTATGCCCATCTTTTTCAATTTAAACCTTGAAGTTTTCTCTCTTTCAGGTGAAGCTCCCTGGCTGCTTAAATGAGTTCAGGAGACACAGCAGCCCCCTCCCCCAGTGTTATGTCAAAAGAATCATATTCTCTTAGCCTCAGAAAATCCTTCTATGCCTATTTTTTATTAAACAAAACCATAACATCCTTTCTGTCCATCTTTACTTCTCGTTTCAGCTGTCAGTAAACAATAAAGGCATAAAGGCCCAAAGAGACGCTGCAGTGAAAGAAAAGAAAGTAAAGGCAGATGTAACATTCATGACCGTCGGAGTATACGCAATTACTGATGGTTATGCCGTTTGCTCCAACTGAGCTTTTATCGGATTTATTATGAAGATATTACTGATTATGCAAACATAACCATCAAAGGCTGGACACCCCTGCTGTAAGCAGTTTTCATGTGTTGTCTGAGCAAACAAAGTCTTGTGGCTCTGAGATTTTCTTTTTGTCTCACTGTGCTTTGCACAGATGAAAACAGAGGTGACAAAACAGAAGGCGATATCCTAACAGTTCACAGGAGAAAGCGGGAGGCCGTTATCATCTTGGATGCTTTAGCCTCAAACATTTCCATACCAAGGGCCTCCACACCCAGAACAAGGAGGTTTTTTTGCCTTAATCTTTATCTCTTGCTGTCAGCAGCACCACAGCCAGACACCTTATTCTGAACTCTGCACCTTCTGTCAGTGCTTAATGTGTTTTCCTCACCATTTAGAATTTAAAATTTGACCAAAAAATGAAAGTGTTTGATTTAGTTTGAGTCTGTGACATCAAATGATTTTCATTTAAATGCACACGTAGCCTCAGACTAGTTAAGAACTTCTGTTTTTATATAAAGATTTGTTAAACACAGTTTGAGCTTTTTTCTTTCTTTTTTCTTTTAACATCCAAGATTTCAGATCTGTTGTTGTGAACAAAAGAAGCAAATGTAAAATGTTGTGCATTTTTACCGAACTGGCTTTGTGCCATGAGCCCTTCTGTTAAATCCTCTAATTCAAACTTTATTAATTTTCAAACAATTCTTGCAGGAATTCAAAGAAGAAGGGTATTTTTTAATCAAACATCAAAGCCACTCATTTTCATAGAACGACCCTGTGGCTCCCGACACACAATAGGATTTCTGTGTTGGTTCAGGATGTTATTGCTTTCTTGTCTGTTTTTTTTATTTTTGGACAGATTACAATTTCTTTCAAACTTTTTCCTCACACAATTTTTCTCACTCGAGGGTGCTTTCCATTTGCACTTTACCGAGGCGCAGGATCGAGCTCCCTCTGAGAGGGACTGGTCTTCACTTAACCACAAGCTTGAAAATAGCTGGGCACCTTGGCCTGTCTATAAAGGAATGCAGTGATAACTGAATATCCTGCTGAACTAGACCATTTTCCATCTCCACTCTCTCATTTGCCATAGATTCGCCTTGATGATTTCCTGCTGTAAATCAATGATTCACTCACTTTCAGAATAGCAGCTCCTCTGAGGGTGTTGGCTAGGTTCTCCCAGTGGCAATGATTTCAATCAAGAGGCGTGTGAATTTTCGAGCCTTTCACAATGGAATGGAACACTCTGTAATAAATTGGACAAATAAGTCATTTCTGTGTAGATGGATTTAAATTGATTCATGTTGCGACCTCTTAGCACACATACGTTCCCAGACACATGCTGTACACACACAGACGTACAAAGCCCATATGAGCACACATATTTACTTTTTGCTGGGCAGGTGCAATCACAAGCAACACTCTGCTTTTCAGCTTGCAGGCTGCATTAGTTCAGAATACTGAAAGACTGAGGCTCTATGCAACAGAGTAAGCTGGTAAAATACTAAAGGCTATTCCCACGTACATACAGGCACTTAACAAAACCGACCTTTGTCAACTTCAGGCCTGCATTTGCAATACTTGCAGTTTATAGCAACTGAGGGAGAGGATTGAACGGAGGGAGGGCAAAAGCAAGAAAACCAGAAACCGCCAGAGACTGCAGGAGAATGAAGGCATGTAAAAGCTGCTGTAAATCTGCCTGAGATGTTTGAATGCTTTTCTGCAATGATGCTCTGCTTTGCTTGAAATGATTCATCCCAGTAGAGAAGTAATCTCATTACTTATTCACCGAATGTTCTGATTTTTAACTTCATATCCCAGCACATAAACTTTATTGTAACTTAAAGCCATAATCGCGCAAAAAAAGAAGAACTTATTATTTGTTGGTCAGATCGCAGGCTGCTGCTCTGGTAAAAGAATCTGTTCATTGTTATTTTCTATTTTTCCCAAATGAACGCTGTCATGAGCCTACGTGGTATTTAAAATATATGCCAGAGTCTCCTCAAAACACCGTCTTACAGCGTGTCAACATGACCCATATGTCAGAAACGACTGCTATTGTTTTTAAGTCAGTAGTCTGACATGTTTGTCTAAAGGGCAAATTTGTACAATTAATTTGACAGCCAGAGGATGACATTTAAATGGTGCTTTAATCCTGTAAAACCACTGCGAAGTGCTCGCATTTCTAATCCCATTCAAAGAAGAACGTGTTATTCTGCAGGGCTAATCTTCAGTCGTCACCAACAACATGTCCTGCGTGTGTCGACTAACTAAGCCTGGTGCGTGTTGATTGGACGGTTGCTTGCTCCCTGCTGGGATGACAGAAATCTCACAATATGACTATCAAAGACATGCGAATGTGAATTAGAAGTGAAAGTGGCTCTGTAATATTACGTAGAAACTTATTAGACAGCACCAAAAGGGAAAACTCCACATCATGCTGTCTTACAGGCAAAATGGGAGCTGTTCATGACTCCAGTTTTTACCAGAGAGGTCATGCAGTCTTAACTGTGGATCTAAGCCTGGAGTCTCTGGCTGTGCAGAAATCTTGTTGCAGGCCTGGGTTTTCTTATTAATGGAGGACTTGCTGCTCCTAGCCAGGTGGAAGCAGAGCAGTAATAAATGTGGCCCAATATATCATCTGCAGCACATTACAGGGGAGCTGAGGGTGATTATTCATGCCGGCAGGGGCATGAACAGACCTTTCAAGGGTTCATGGGCTCAAACTTTGAAAAGGGCGTCTCCCTCATCTTTCTCAACGGGGTAGGTAGTGTTTCCCAGTGTCTCTGACGATATTGGCTCAACCTGTAATGAATGCAGTGAAATCGACAAGATCACACTCGGATAATGAGGAATAGAGCAGATTTTTTTTCCTCTTTCTTTTTTTTTTTTTTTTCTCAGCTGATTGCATGATGAGTCTGGATTGAATTTCACATGCATTTATCAAGATTTCTTTGTTTGTTTTCATGCACTTACTGTAATTATCATTGAATTCTTTAACCTTAATCATCAGTGTCAAACATGGTACCATGCAATTTGTAGTGTTTACGTTGCATTGTTAACTGTTCGGCTTGCAGACCATTCTATTAAGCCTCACTGAATCTTAAATCCTTGAATTAGCTTCTCAGACGGATGTAATCAAGATTGCAATTACCGTACTTGCAGTGCATCAACTTTTTTCCCCATCAGCCACATTCTTGGACTCAATTAAAGCCGACACTTCTACAGTCATTTAGTCAGGGGCCGGGAAATGATGGCATTGTGAGCAGCGGGGACGCGGGTTGAGAGTAGATGGGGCGTTATGTTTGGAGCAGCCTGTGTTTACCGTCTGTACGCGGCTATCAGGGCACACACAGACAGATGAGGCACAACAGCTGGCCCTGATGCGTGTTGGGTAGGATCAGCCCGGCCCAGTCACAGCACATCAATAGACCCATACGTTAGCTGACAGGGAGAGCACTAAACTGGGCTCGTCTAGCAGGTGTCATGGGCCCCGGCCCCAGCACAGGTGATGGAAAAATAGGTAATCTGTCTTTCCACTAGAGCTGTTTGGAGGAGGGGGCTGTTTGGTTGCCAGCGGGTATCAGAAGTCTGATCCTTCACCACCACAACAACAACAACAACAAAAACACATAGAAACACACATATGCCCACAAAATTGGGTTGTTTTACACAGTGACAAACATTCATAACCTCAAGCAGCAGAACTTCCCTCAAATCACTGCAGAGAGCAGCCAGGTGGTCACTGGATTTCTACTGTAGGCGGCATTGTAGATAAACCAGCCGTTCCAGTCCTGAAGCCTCGCTGATATATTTAGTTTCATTTTGTGGTTTGACGCATCTTCTTTTTGAGAACAACCTTGTATAGTTTTATGCTAATTTACAGACTCTAATTTGATCAAAATGAAAATGAGTGGAAGTGTGTTGTGTGAATTATCAGTGTTGATTTTATTTGAAAGCTCTATAATACTGAAAAATTACAACTCTCACTTCCTTGTAATTTTATCAGGGAAAAACAAAACTGGATAAGTAGGAAAGAGAATGTTCATCATAAAAAATTCAGATTCTTCTAAAAGTGACCTTGAATAGATGATTACATCCTTTTTTTTGAGATTATTTTTCAACTACAGGGTACAAGTATAAAAATTACTAGTTCAATAATAATGATAGTAACAATAGTAGCCACACTTATACTTTTTAATGTAGCAGATCTAACTGTCTTGCCATTTACCCTAGAAACTAAATTTATGCAGCTCAGACAGGATAATAACCCTCGTACATTTATTACAAATGTGGATTTAATTGCTGAACTAAAGCAGCAGTGTATCGAATAGATGATACAGGTTTCATTATTAAATTATGAGGGGAAAAAGTGTCTGGCACCAGATCTGCAAACAGTGGATACAATCAGCTTTTATCTGCTGAGATACGATGACAAGGACTTTAACAATTCAGTCATTTGTCCAGAGGATCTTAAAAACTGTAAAAATAACATGACAGTGTTGTCTGTGAAACATAATCCTGTCTGAAATATCTTTATTTTGCACTTTGTTTCATCTTGCCTCCTTTTTATTAACACACTTCTGTGGTAGCTCTTATTTAAAAAAAGATTTATGTCCGTTTCTGTGAGCCCTACGTTCAGCCCTGCTAGTTAAGGTATTTTACGCAATTTGTCACATATATATATATATTTTAAAGCTCTATATATTTCTTTAAACGGAAAGGAAAACCCTGTCTTTTCATTTTATTTTGAGTAATCTCTTTAAAAAGAGAAAAAAAAAATCTCACATGTATCTTTGACTTATAGTGAACATTTAGTTTGCTTAGAAAATACCAAAATATTTATCACGCGCCCTTAAGCCTGAAAATCCTGAGATATGATTTTTTGATCCATATCGCCCTACTTGGTGGATAAAAAGTACTGTGTGCTGATACCGAGGCACGGCACAAGACATTTTACTCTGCACCTCTATATTTATTTTCCAGCTCCACTGTATCAGTGTGATCCGGCTGTACCTTTAGCAGAATGTTTGGACTCTGTGCTGTGCTGAGTCAGGTGTTTTAGATGAATGCAAACGCTGTATCGGATCACTTTAGAAAGATGATTGATGAGCTGCAGTCCAGACTGCTTGCTCGCGTCTGAAAAGACAAAATGCCACCTGCAGTCCCATCCCCTGGAACAAAGAGTCCGAGCTGCTCCTTGTAGGGCCGAGTCACCCTGCAGACTCCTCAGTGCCAGATTTATGAGATTTAGTCATTTCTTTAATGTATTGTTCTACTGTTTGCTGTTTTTTCACCTTTTTAAATGGATTATATTTAGTCATTTTTCGCTCTTACACTTGTTTTAGATCACTGTTACTATTCACTGATTGATTGGTTGTTATTATGCTTGTTAGCTGATATATCTGTTGCAAACCAAATTTCCTTGTGGGTGACTCAAGGCAAAGGGGAATTAGAAAACGCCGTCCGGACAATTTAGCTGAGATATTAACAGTGTGACTGGAGGCCAGATGACAGATAATTTTAATTATCAGAAATTAAGTGGGCAGCTCTGCAAGCAGAATTTAGATTTAGTTACAGTATTTCCTACAGTGCTGTGTAAACGTCCCTGCTGTTGAATCGTGCCCTCACCCCTGCTTGACTGACAAAGACTGGCAGCGGTCTGCCCACATTTTCTCTAATGTGTGTGTGGGCGGTTACCTGGAAGCCAAATCATGTGCTGCTCTACAAGAGGAAGTGTCCCATTATTAAGACAAAGAGTATCTAGGAGTGAAATAAGGGCTGTCATGCAAATGTAGAATGACTAACATTTCCCCTTTTTCAAATTCTAAATTGTCACTGAAGCCAAATTCACCGGCTGTTTCCTTCATACGCAGCCAGTCTGAGTCGTCACCTGCCTTGCATTTCAAAGCAGTTTCCCCCACCAAAAAAACTTGAATGCCACTCCATTATCCAAATTACATTCAAATGCTCTCAGAGTGAGCCCATAGTTTGAGACTCACATATTGCAGGTAGTTTTACAGTCAAACAAGAAAGGAGTAATTGCAGTTAGTCACCAAGACTCACTCTTTTTCCGCCACATGCGAGACAGAACAAGGTGGTGGCTACATTTATAAAAGTGCTCTTTTTAATTTAGATAATGATCTGTCCTGCAGTTAAAGCACTTCCCACCATTCTTTACACCATTACATGCATTGGTGGACAGCCCTGATAAGATGTCTCCAGTGGACTCACAGTTTGAGTTCTGTTGGTATTTTTTTTTTCTCCTGGAGCAAAGTGCCTCTTTTCCCATATTTATTGCCAGTCACCTAATGCTTTGCTATTGTTCATGCACATTATTGGGTTGGATGTGGAAGCCATTTCTGTCTTTGTAATGTAGAGCGTGGCCATCAAGGCTCTTAATGGATTTGGGAAGGCAGAGAGGAGGAAAAACCCGGACCGGCTATTGTTGCCATTGTCGAGGGGACTCGGGGGAAAGGTCTACTGTGCTCAAAATGTACACTATAATAACAAAGGCGAGCATGCTGAATTTGTCCTCATAGTGGTTGTTTTTTTTTTTATTTTTAAGTATTCACAATTCACAGACGACAGACTGAAAGGCACGAGTTTCAATGGGAGCATCTCAAGGACAGCTCGAAGAATTTGTGTATTGTGCATCAGGCCGAAAACTCCCTCTGCAGATGTGAATGAGGTGGGAAAAAAGGAGCTGACCATTGTGTTTGATAAATTCAATTTCCCTCTGTGTCAGATGAGCCCACTACAGCTTGGCCTCTGTTACAACTGCATGGGAGACTTTGTTGTACTGACTGTCACTTGAACACAATACATTTACAACCAGCATGAATACAGAGCTGCTAATCGCTCAGAAAAAGACACACTTGTGTGGATTCATTTCAGGTGGATTTAATTGACTGCAGCATAAAGTCACAGCCTGTAAAGCACATATATCTGTAGGCGATATCACAGTCACCTCCCCTGACACTGAAGTGTATGTGCTCAGTTTATTCGTACTTAACTTTGGGATATCCTTCAATTTTTTGCACACTGCACAGCAAATGATTTTTCAATTTAAGTATTTTGGAAAAACAGCCCCTGCGTGAACTTTTTAAATGTCATTTAAGTTTTCTACAGGGCTGAAAATTAGGTTTTACACTCTCCAGTAGGGTCACGAGAAGCAAACATCCAGAGCAGACTTAATATCTCATTTAGTCATTCTACTTACCCACCACTCGCAAATCACTTCATATACAATTTAAAGGGAGACTCTTAAAATGATCAAATAAAATGAGCTAGGAGTTCAAGAGGAGAAAATAAGAAAAGAGATTGAGGACTCCTGCACAATGAGAGCAGCTCCCTTGTTATCAGACGGTGCGTGTCTTCAGTCCTTATTTGCGGTGAGGTGTTATTAGCAGCGTAGCGACGCTGTCTCACCTCATCACATCATCTGTCAGGAGATCATCAGTCGCCGTAACGACATGGGAGAAGGATCCCAACGTGCTGCTTATCTACCTCAGACACACAGAGGAGGAAAGTAACTAAGCATATTACTCAAGTACTGCTGTGATGATACTGCATGGGCAGCTTGCTGAGTCTTTAAGTATCTCTGGTGGTGAAGAGTTTCCACTTTCATCATGTTATCTTTTCAAGAGAATTACTTTAAATCTTCCTACTGTTCCACTAATGTTATCATTGGTCACTTTGCAGATCAAGATTTACCACTGAACTGGGATTAAAAAACAAAGAAATTGTTTTGCACCGTTATAGTTTCGAATGATGGAGTACTACATAAAGTAGTTAGCCTGAGCACCACTTGGACCAGCTAAAAGATAAAAAAATTTTCTTATATGTTTGATGAAATTATTTATAATCACACATGGACAAATAATTTAAAATAAATATTTCTACTTTTAGCACAAATCTTTTCATGTACTTTTATCTTTTGATTAGTTATTTTTATATTGCTCTATTGCTAATTTTACAAGGGATAATTTATAATTGGTCACATACACTATAAACTATACATTTTTTTTGTCAGCATATCATATAAAAGACTAAATCAAACAATTAATCTATCATGCTTGTAAGTTTTCGCTTTATTCAAAGCCTGACAAACAGTAACTCCTTCCTCTGTACTAAGAACCTCTGTTTCTGTCAAAATTAAATATGTCATTTAGCCACACGGTGACTTGCTCCTTCCTTTCTGTGAACTCAGGCACTGTATTTTTAAAGCCAATTCCGCACACACTGTCCTGGGGCCATAAATACTCAATAGCTCATCAAATGTGTATTAATTCACTGCTGAAAATAGTCCTCAACAAATGCACTATTTATTCCTGTTTGAGTAATGTGAGCTTGAAATGACAGTGCACAGCTGCTTTAGAAAATATTTAGCATGTTTAGAAAATTCAAATGTGTGTTTATGACCTTTATTGAAAGATTTACATCCTCAGTGGCAACAAAAGGCCTTGCCTCAGAGAGGAAAGGGAAGTCTGAGAATAGTGAGAAATCGGACCAACTCACTGTTTTCGGTCTTTTTTGGGAATTGTTAACACTAACCGAGTTATAGATTATTACCAGACGTTTCCTGTAAGTAATACTTCCACTGCTGGAAAAATAAACTGCATATCTGTGACTACATTCAACTTCTCCTTCAGGTTATAACAATTCCTCTTTGTCTTTTAATTTCCCTCCAGATTTTCCACTAGAGACCACCATGAGCATTTTATTTTTTTTTTAGCATCTCTTAGAGGCAAATTGATGAGTTAGAATAATACATTTATTTTCTCAGGGCAAAGTGTTGTGAGTTGCTCTGTCACAAGAGTGTAGGCATCAGCAGTCGGAGCCTAAAGTAGCTCAAAGCCTGTAACATTACAACTGATCTGCAGGGTTAAGACAGAACAAGCGCCGTGCTTAAGTGTACCGTCTCTTCCTCTTCTCTCCTTTAAACCAGCTTCAGTGTTGTTCAGGCAAAAGAAATGAGACGGAGGGGGAAAAAACAAGCAGCAACGATCGGCTCCATTTTAGGAAGAGGTTATTTTATCTGGATCTGTGGGTGAGCAGCTGGTCTCCTTCGCATCCTTATACGTTTTTTTTTTAACCTTTAGCTCAGTTTACGCCTTTTACACCTTACTGACGTCCACAGTGACTACACACTGGCCTGCATCATTACTGCCATTACTCATTTATCTGTGCAGAAGGTTGTATGTTCTAAAGGCAAAACATTTAATATCAATCACACTTAATGTACATGAGATGGTAAAATGTCATGTGCATATTACAAGAGTGATAAGCAAAGCACAGATGAAGTGCTAGGTGATGCTAAGTAACATGAGTCATCCATAAGTGTGGAGGATAAGCAGTCGAACAAGCTGCCATTGCCGGAGGATTTTAAATTTGTTTATTTTTGAATTGACTGGTGTGAATGTTACATGTGGCTGCTGTAACACACTCAGGCTTAGTTTTGTGCACCAAATGTAGTGCTTCATATGGGATTTTAGGTTTTCAGTGTGAAGATTTTGGTGGTTTGATGGTTGTTTGCCCCCAAAAATGACGGACAAAGTGTGTTCTGAGTGATGACTGATCTGCCTCTTCCAAAACCAATTTGTATTCATGCATTACAAAATCAGAGAGACCAGTATGTCTATGTTTTTAGGGTTTGATGTCAGGAGGACTGAAATGTGCTGAAATTTGAAAAAGAAAAAAAAAGAAAGAAAGAAAGAAAAAAACTAATAAAAAATGGTGAGAATAATCAAAAAGCTGTTCAGTTTTGAAATGAGTTTCCCCATCTGCTCGCTGCCTCTGCCTTCAACTGATACCCTAAACACACGTGGAGTTCAGATGTGTGGTGGTTTGCTTTGGAGGGAAAGTCATATCAGATAACCACCTCTGTCTTCTTATTTCCAGACAGGTTCACAGTTATCTACATAATTCTCAGTTATATTGCTCTTTCAGGTCCGGAGCCTCTGGATCTGAGTCTTTGCAGCTTGTGAACATGTGACATTGTGGGTAAACGCGTTTTTCTTTTGATAATGCTGCTGCCACATCATTTCTTTATGTTTTCGGGACCCAGCATTCATTATTTTCATCATAGTCATGGATTATAGAGAAAGGATTTGGCATTGGGTGTCGGTGTACGAAATACGTAAGACATCATTTATGAAAAGACTTTATATATGTTTTATGATTTCATGGCTCATTAAGTATAAGAAAACATATGTAGCTATGCTGGCCATATTTTCTAGGGATGTCAATCACTTGTGCTCTTATGCCGTCACTGGTTCAAAAACGTGATTTGTACTTCAGAAGTAATGACTAATGATCTCAGCTGTGATTATATGCAGTGCAAAATTGCAGATATTGATCTGCCAACAGATGAGGTAAGGATGCTTCTGAATAACATCTAATCCAACCACCTTTTCAATTGAAATCAGCGATGATAAAAAAAGATGGAAACTCATCTCTGCTCCCTGAAAAATTAAGCAAGAATATAACTATTCTGGCACTTCCATCTTGGTGACGTTTTCTGGTGCTGTAGCCTGTGCGACATTGACCTGCAGGGGGAGCCAGTTAGGGTTAGCTGTCAATCAGGATGTTACAACTTTGGAAAAATAAATGCTTTGACACACGTAAATGTCTTGAGCTCCCTCAAATGAAAAAAAAAAAATTCTTCTGGGAAAATGTATTTGTACTTGAATTTTTTTATTTGAGCCATGACCCATCTGCTCACATGGGGGGGCGGGGGATGAGTTATGACCTTTACTGCTGCCAGACGTTAGGGGGGCAATCAAGATGATTTGCCTTCACTTCATGATGTCCAGCT
>JAQNCA010000032.1:8862147-8886517 GCA_029783725.1 Acanthurus tractus | reverse complement strand
CCTGGCCCGGGCATCAGCAAGCTGCAAGGATAAGCGAAGGCTGGGTGCGGGAGGAGAGGAGGAGGAGGAGGAGGAGGGGAGAGAAAGGTCAGCGTGTGTGCTGCCGTTTCATTATGAGAGATGTAGACTCCCAACCCTCTCCTGCTGCACAGGGAGTGATGGAGAAGGTTGTTAATGCCTGGTCTGTCAGCTATATTGGATTCAGGGCAGTAAATTAATATTACACTCCTTTTTAAAGGGGTTTTATTTTGGGATTTACTGGTCTCCCCTGAGTGTTGGTGGTGTAAAGAGGTTATTTCCCTCTCTCTCTCTCTCTACTCCGCTCGACGTCCTCTCAGCATCGCTCGCGCAAGGCAAATATGTTTAGAGAGAGAAACTGTTTCACCGAGGAACGATGTGTACGCTGTAGGCTCCATTGTGTCATTCAGAGTTTGTTTGGAGCATTTTTCAGTGAGCGAGAAGTTTGCTGTAAATGGTAGCATTGTCCCCCTGAAGGACAGCTCTTGTATCTCCGTGCAGCGGAGAAGCATCTGCCCTCCTCTTCCTCCACATTTTCCCGCATGTCATAAGATTGTGGCAGAATAAAACGACATCCACCGTATATGAGAAGTGATTTTAAGTTAACTGGCTGCCCGGCTGTCAGTCATCTTTCAGCCTTCCTGCTTCTCGCCCCCGTTCAATGTCTGTAGAGTTAGAGTCCTGTTTGAAGAGCAATATAACACAGAGTGAAGTGGCCTAGTTGCTGAAAAGGGATTTATGGCCACCAGTCCATCAGCGGTGATGTTAAAGGGCTGTGATTAAGAGCTGGAGTAAAGACATGGACCACGCCACCCCTTCTGACCCAGCCAAGAGCTAACAGGGCCAAGCTCTGTCACTGCCAGCTCTCCTCCATGCAGCCCTGTCTTCTCTTTTTCACTCAGTCTGTCCATCTGTCTCTGTCTCTGTCTGCATCTTTCACATGCATATGTATGAGTGGCGATTCACCAAGGATGTCGAATCTCCGTATTAGATATTCGCTGTCTGCTGAGTTTTTCGCTCGCTAGTCAAGAATCCATTCACAACAGCCAGGCAGGGAAGGTTTTGCTGATGCCTTCATGACAACTTGAAACCTTAAAAGCGTTTTCATTTTTTATTTGGCATCTCACTGATATCCCCTCTTCTTTAATTCTCTAAAGGCTCGGAGCACGCTGCCACAGCAACGCTTCCTGCCGCCTTCTCGGACCTGTTACCTCACTTCCTGGTGGAGCCTGAGGACGAGTACATCGTGAAGAACAAGCCGGTGACGCTGACCTGCCGCTCGACCCCGGCCACGCAGATCTACTTCAAGTGCAACGGCGAGTGGGTTCACCAGGACGACCACTTGATTGAGCGGACTGTCGATCCAGCCACAGGTACAAGCCGAGCAAATCTGTCAGTCTCCTGTCTGAATCATCAAGGCTCCCATTTTATATTTTCCCATTTTCTTGGCACTTCTTCACCTAGAATGAGCTGTGGTTTCACTGTTTTTCGGCTGCTGTTTGTTTCGGATGTGTGACATGTACGACTCCATAGATACATTATGTAAAGTGTTTGCGTGCTGAAACTAAGGTTGGCAATTTGTCAGTGATTACTGTGCTCCATCAGGCTCTTGGCTCATCATCCAGCCTATTTAGCCTGCCAGTCTCATAATAAGCACATTGGTTTCAGTCTCAGAAATCTTCTCGATCACCTTGGAGACCTGTTTGTTTTTCTCTCTGTTGTGCTGCAATCCCCCGCCTCTTCCATCAGCGGCATAAACACGTATGACACTGATGTGTGATTCAGCAGCGATCGGCAAATTCAAACCGCCCATTCACTGCCTGACAACTGATTGGGAACAAGACCCGTGGAAATGACAGGTTTTTCTGGGGAGCGAGAACACACACACACACACACACACGCACACACACAGACAGGGAACGCACACTCAGTTATGTGGCCATAATGGACACAACAACTGAGGACTGAGGAAAAGGCAAAAAAAAAACACACAGCCATCAATGTCGGCACACAAAGACACAAAGAGAAGGTGTTTAAAGCAGGATGGGATTTTTAAGCAGGAATGTATCAATTCATATGCACGCTTTGCCTCCTTGTTTTTTTGGATAAAGAGCTCACCGCGCTAACATCTTATCCATCTGGTGTTCAGGGTTTGAAATTAACATGCAGCTGCTCACCAAATGTCGGCATAAATTGTCTAAAAAAATGTCATGGGGGTAACTGACGACTCCACCTGACACTTCCGTAGGTGAGGATTTCTGATCTAGTTGACAAATGAAGGCACATATTCTCCCGCGCTGAGGCTTTGATCGACGTGTCTGTATTTCCACAGTCGAGTTTTTTGTTGAAAGCAGGTGGAGGAAGAATCTGCAGCTCGTCCTTGTTGTCACTCACACAGGGTTTTTTTTTTTGCTGTTTGATGTGTTTCACCTCGTGAATTTGGCACAGTTTTGGATGCCGGAGTCATTTTGGAATCCAGCTCTTGTGAGTAATGACAATAAAACAGTATGAAGCATTAATTGTAGTTCCTGTTTGGGGAAGAGAAAGTGAACACGCGAGGGAGCACTTGTGGATTTTGATTATTAAGAGAAGATTGTCAGCGAGACAGCGCTGATAAGATTGGATCAATTCCCAACACAATCCTCTTTTTTTTTTTTTTTTTGTTCCATTACCAGTTCTACCCACAGTTTCTCTCAGATGTGGGGGGTTATACAAATTCAAATTGCTGCCAATAACAACAGTCATTGAGAGGAAAAAGGATTTTTGGCTTGTTAAATACTACCTCACCTTAACTGGTCAAAATTCACTTGCCACAGGTAAATGTAAGCGTTTGCAGGCCAGGACACACAAGGGATGATCGAGAAGGCGGTGGCATAAATAAGAAAAAGCGAAGTTATACAGCTCTTGTTATGTGCATATGCAGTCCAGCTCTTTGACTGATTATGCGGAAAGTTTAAAGGTAATTCTGTATTGAATATTTGAAAAATGCAAGTCAGCACTGTCTAAGAAACATAAACAGCATCGGCCTTTGTGCAGCATCCAGAAATGCAGATTTAAACTCATCCAACACTCGCTCAGTTCACCTGATTTGGCACTGTTCGACTGCTACCTTGATCCTAAGACGGAGAAGGAGCCCAGTCATTTTGACAGCGATGATGTCTTTATAGCTGCTAGAAGTGCACCTTTATGTTCCACTACTGCTGGAAGAAGTGTTAAAATGTCTGAGGGAACTATTCTGGAAAATATATGTAGAAAGTTCTTTTAAAACTAACTTCTTCCACCTCAGGCCACAAACTTATCAATCACCCCTAATGCAGTAAAGGTATTTATTTACAGTATTTTTCTGCTGTTCTGAGAGCAAACTGGTGCCAGTCGTGTATCACAGTCAGCGTGTTGACATACACCGAAGCAACCAGGCTGCAGTTTAGTTTCCCCAATAAGCTGATGTCTTAAATGTCATGTAAACAAGAAACTTGCTTTCAGTTATCAGGGTAGCAGATTAGAGACACCTGCTTTCTCCAGGTGGATTTCTTAAGCAGAACGCTGATTATTCTGCCACGTAGACTGGAAAAAAAGAAAAAAAAATGTGAGAGCAGAGCAGCAGGATGAAACGAGAGAGAGAGAGAGAGATCATTTAACAGAGCGCATTTTTTAAAATGTATCCAAACTAAAACTAGCACACGGTAGCCTCTAGAAGTTGAAATAAGTCTGCTTACACTGCTGAACATTTGTTGAAATTCAGACATATTCACAGAAAAGCTCCGCTGTCTGCCTGTCCTCGCTCTGCACCGTCAAAATAACAAGTAATGCAGGTTAGCGCGGTGCATGTAAACTCTTGATTTCCACGGTTATTTTAGTGCATGTAAATACACAGATCCAATGAACACACGTTATTCCTGGATTTTATGCAGCACGCAGCGGGAGACACTGCAGAATCAGCTGCTTAACTCCGACACAGTGAACACGAAACGCGTTTTGTCAACAGTGCGTTTTTTGTTGTTTTTTTGTTGTCGAGAACACGACGTGCCCCATAAACCGCGACTGGATTAATGAGAACCTCGCATTACCAATGTGACGGTGCTCTGCCGACATTTAATGATGATGGACCATTTGCCATGTGTTTATTAGCAGTTATAGTCAGCATTTATTTGTCTATGAAACAAATCTGTCCTGTCGGGGTGCCGCGGGCCCCTGCAGGAGCAGACAGAGGGGGCTCCATCCTCAGAAACCCTGTGAAGATCCAAGGCTTCCTCGCAGCTCCTCCTCATCGCTCTGTTCCCACTGCCCTTTGATGATGAATGTTTCATATGTGGGGCTGCGCAGTTGTGAAGGACACGTAGTCGTCCAGTGGTATGGCTGCTCCAAGATACCCACATCGATCTCTCAAACACTTGCTGTTTAATGTCAGTATTGCCCCGAGGAGTTTACTGATGGTTCCCTCTAATCCCCGCCTTTCCCTCCAAAGACATGTGAGGCACACACAGCAGACCGTGGTAAAGCTGTGTGTGTGTGTGTGTGTGTGTGTGTGTGTGTGTGTGAGCGTGTGCCTGTCAGTATGTGTGTGAGCACAGTACAGGCTTGTCAGGCTGTCCTCTCACCTTGGTCGTCACAGTCACACCAGACTCTAAACTCGTACCTGTTGCCAAGCAACCAGGACTTCTGTCGCACCAGAAGCTGCCCGGTATCAACATCATGCCTGGAGGAGGGAGGACCGGGGAGTTTGGAGACATACCAAAGTTGACAAAAATTGATTGACAATTCATACGGAGTGTCACAGTAAGAGATCACTTGCTCAGAGGTTTATTTTCAAAAAAAACTTGACAAATTTCCTTTCTGACTCAGAGTGGCTATTTTTTTTTTCCTCTCGTCTTCACACTGAGCACAATCCACGCTTACTTCCTCCATTAACCAAAGACAGGAGATTTAAATACGACCACCCATGTGACCAGCTAACAGCAATCAGAAAACTCTTAAGATTTCAGCCTTGGTTTTATTGGCTGATGTGTTCAAACTGATTGGGATTCTCATCAAGGATACTTGTTTCTTTGTTATGCAAATGAAAGTGGAGCCACAGATGGAGATAATGCTCTTAATTTAAACAGTACAATTTTTTTTTTAAAAATGTCATGCATCATAGTCAAGAGTCACAGCTGGAGGTGGTGCTCACATTTGTTCTGCTGTTTTTTATCTGACATGGTGATCTGTGTTTCGGTGTCTGATGGGTGAGTGGCCTCTCGACACTGAAACACACAGTTTGATTAGGCATAAAGTGGTCCACCACCGACACCTTAAAATAGGACTATAGCTTTTGAGTTGTATTGAATAGCTTAAAGTTTTATTTATAAAGTTGACATTTTAGTTCGAAAGCAACATTACTAACTGTAGGCTGTCGGGTTTATCACAGGGCTTCGAGTGTGTTTGGGTTGGATGGGTGGAGCAGAGGGACAGACGCCAGCAGACACCCACTGATGGTGATTCACCTGTGAGAAATTTGGGGAAAGACTGGAGCTTTTGGAGAATGAAACCCTTCACAGAGTCACGCTTGATCCCGCTCTGATCCAGATGCAGCTAATTTACTGTATTCTGGCTGTTTGGGGCGAAACAAACGAAATTGATTCAGCAGTCAAGCCCGTCCAAATTATGCAAATACACACAAATGATCCTGCAAACGATCCCGCTTGCGACTCATGCAAGTGATGGAAGGCGTAAATTTGCATAATTTTTTTTTGTTGTTTTTTTTTTTGTTGTTTTGTTTCTGTTTTTGTTTTTGTTTGCAGTGGGTGGGTTTGACAGACAATTTAAGCTTCAGCCTCCATGCAAAAGCAGTCATGCTGTGATCTCCAAAAGTGTTTTTTTTTTTTTAACAACCCTGATACCAAAAAAGTTGGGACGCTGTGTAAAACATTAATAAAAGCAGTATGCGGTCAATAACAGACAAAATGTGTTTTTTCAACGTGTTCCCAGCCCCGTGTATTAATGTCCTTTATACATTCATGTGTAAATTCCACAAAGCACTGAACCCTGCCCCATTCTTGCTTGTGTAATTGCTCTTAAAAGGGTTTCACACTGCAGAGCTGTGGCTTTTTCTCAACCTGTAAAGTTGCTTGTTAACCTTCAAGCAAACATGTGAGGTCAAAACAAAGGTGAAGATTTATTCATAGTCAACCGTTTTAATGAATCAAGAAAAGCCACAGAGTGTAAATTAAACAGAAATGTGATGATAAAATCATGGACAAACATTCATTTTCGAAAAATAGTCACCTGTAACCACTGAAAGAACTAAAGCCAGTACAAAATAACCAAGATAGACGTATTAAGACACAGCAATGCCTGAAAATCTCAGCATGTCGAGGAAACAGAGCACCCGCTTTCTGTAGCAATCGTTTAAATTCACAAAGAGGCCAAATTTAGCACCTTCAGATGTACAGTAACTGCAGAGGGGCCGCACACAGAGAGGCTCTGTTAGCCACTTCCACATGCTTAAAGTATCAAAGATAAAGGATGAATCACAGCCAAAGCGCAGAGCTGAATAAGTTTACATTTGTTTAAATCTATTGAGTTGTATTAAAATTCTCATTTTCTTCAAATAGGGCTGAGCGGTATGATGATACATTGCCTACTGTGAGGCGGTTTAAATTTGTTCAGCATGTTGTTTATGCAAAGCTCACTTTTAACACCTCTGGGTGAGATAGATTTGTGTGGGTAATGCTGTAAATCAATAAGCACAAAGACCGAATGGCAACATTGAATATTAATATTATGCATCAATGTATTGGTTTCTTATACATGTAATTTACAGGATTAACATTGATTGAAATGGTTAGTTTTTTTTTTAATTACTACACATAAGGATACTTAAACATTTCATAACAGACATTCACCATTGTAACCACTTATGGCTGTAAAGTATAAAAACTTTGAACTGCACAATTTGACTTTTCCATCTCATAATATTTTGAAATAATTGCACTGATAATTTTACCTAAAATGATACATCTGATAAGTGCTAGTGTCAAAAATACATTGATATTCTCTTACTAAGACAAAATGACTGTATTGTATTTTATTGCAGCACCTCTTAAGTAATTTCCATCCTCTCCATCTCGCTTTGTCACTGTAGTGACAGTAATGCACCTTAACGCTGGCTGTGGCTTTTCACAAAAAGGAAAAATTCATAAGTGTAATTATTCATTTGGTAGACTTTCATACAGGTATAACTGCAGACTCTCACCTTTTCTCTGCACTTAAATTTTGTTTATTCAGTTCACAAAAAAGGGCAAAAACAATTAACAAAATTAAGGGCTATATTTGACTGATTCTAATTTTTATAATTATTATTGAATATGTCTATTGATATTGTCATAATATCAGTACCTTGGGTTAGCTGTTTTGGGACCATGACTGGTTAGTTAACAAAACCTAAAAAACTGCAAGAGCCTAGTTAGAAAGAGGTTTTGAAACTCGTGTCTGCAAAATAAGTTGAAAGTCTGTTTTTAAATGCAAGCCTCATAACCAGCAGACTTGGAACTCAAATATTGAGGGATTCCCACCATCCTAATGACTTCTGTACATGTTTTCATTACTAAAGGATTTCAAATAGAGGGAAACAAACCAATCAAAGAAAGTGGAAGTTGTAATTGATAATCCCCTTACCGTCATGCGGCTGAACTGGGTGAATCGCTATCAGAGAACGTGGCTGCTTTCAGAGATTAACTTGTCTGGCCCGAAACAGCAGAGGCAGTACTCAGCCAACTGGATTCCCACTCCCTCCCAGCACACTCAGACCAAACGTCCAAGTAACTGGAAGGTTTTAAATTAATAACCGACCTAAGTCTGAAGTGCAGGCGTGCTTCAGTCAGACAGCTCAGTGGTCGAAGCTCAGGAGGTAGAAGGCATGACATGTGGATAAGCGTGTACAGCAGACGTGACCTCTGCCCTCATCAGACAGGTCTGTTTATCGAAACTGATTTCAGTGCAAGAAAAGACAGAAGAGCTGCTCCAGCTCGCTGTGTGTACTGAACAGTTACAGTTCAAGTTACTGACATCCCTTTGTGTTCCATGGACGCTATGGACCCTCTCACACATACATCAGTGCTCGCACACGTGCACATGCGCTCAGGGCAGCTCGTATCAAAAGCTCTTTTGAACATGGAAGAGGAAAGAGATGTCACAATTTGTCCTTCCTCTCCTGGTATTAATGTCTGATATCGATCCATCCAGAGTATATCGGTGCTCATTGCCTGTCCTCAGTAACTTATCTCAGCTGTTACGGCTTTGACTGCTTCCAAAGCCCCCGGCCGGCTCCGTCTTTCCCAGGTCATCCTTTTGTGGAACTGTAGAAACGGAGACGTTCTAATAAAGACATATCCACTCTGAGCAAATCAATGCTGACAGTGTGTTTGCATAGATTAGGAGATTCTCCCGCACTATGATTTCTCATCAGACACATGATGAGGAGAAGGGAGATTGGCATTTGAGCGGAAGATTGTTGTATGGGCCAGGCTGATTTGATTGTGTTTGCATTTCATCTGCCAGCATTGATGGAAACGATTTTGATCCACGCGTCGCATTGTCACCCCTGCAGCAAACCCTCTCAGGTGGAAAATACATGCATTTCACATTCCTATTTCAATAAACCTTCGGCAACTGCCTTCTAAAGATGAGGGTGGGGGGGGGTGAGATTATATTTTCTTTGTTGATTGAACCGGATGTCGACAAGGCTCCTACAATGAAAACAGAAGATGATGGAGAAAATAATCATTCGCTACACATTTGCCATCTACTTGATGAAAGTGATTTTTTTTTCTTCCAGAGTTTACAGTTGAGTCATATACACCATATTAATACACTCTTTAATATTTCCTTTTTATAACTCCACGTATCATTTCAAACGTAACTATAAAGGAATGTAACCCTCTCATAACCCCCCCCCCCCAGTTTTATCAGCATCAGCTCCTGTCCTCTGTCAATCCTTTGAAGTCTAAATACCATGTATGACGTAGTCAGTAAATCTTTTAAAACCATCCGCGACTTTCAGAATATAACTAATAATGTGTTATGGCACCACCGGGCTAACCCCTGCGTCTGCAAACCAGCCAGGATTCATTTGTATGAAATATGTATTTTCTGATTGACTAGATCCTGGATTGTAATGTGATGACATATTTAATTTCTGATCTAATAGGAAGATAAGCTCGGCTTAGCTGAAATGATCTGTAACCTTTATTTTAATACCTCAATACTTATCTCTGGTATTATAGCAGCCAATCACCTCTCTCACACCAGCCTCCTCCCCCTCCCTCTGTGCATCAGGCTCTTTTTTTTTGTCCTCTCTCAGTCCTGTATAGGTCAGCGACACGTATGCAGATAAATACCTTTCGCTTTTACAGGAGACTCACAGCAGGTCCCCTAACATAAATGACATTTAGTGAAAAGTAAAAGGCAGCCCGCTGTCATCTTGTTGTCAAAATTCAAGTGAATTCAAAGGCAGAGTCTTCCTCATGGCACCAGGGCCTCACAACAGTGCTTAAACGTGATCTTTAATGGAATATTGAAGAAGAATCCTGCTGTAATTTAAGCAAAACCTGATAGGCCTGCGAGCCAGGATCTAATGAACAGAAGGAAATAAGAGAATCATGGGGGAACAGGACAATATAGTCCTAAATGAACGAAATGGCCTTGTACCACCTGCTAAGCATCGATCAGCAGCCAAGGGGACTAATTGATAATGCATTATTAGCCGCTTCCTCATAATGGGACTTGTATTTCATTCTGTCCTTGATTGCGGGACGGTGAGGGAAGGATTTGGCGATGAAGCACTGAAAAACAGATGGCAAGGTGAATTGTTCCCGTGACACATCTGCCAGTGTGTTCTATTAGGCTTCTCGGGCAGGTCAGCACAGTGCCTGCATCCGAGTGTGTGTGTGTGTGTGTTTGGAGGCAGACCTTTCTCAAAGCAAACCAACATGCCTCAGAGTGAGAAGGGAGTCAAAGTGAATTTAATTGAAGCCTCTGTTTGTCTGGCCTTGAGACAATTGCAAGTGTGTTTAGGAGCCAGGGGGAGTAAAGTGAGGCAGGCAGAATTAAAAACGAACCAGCTGTGCTGATTGATCTCGCTGATACACTCGCACAAAGGCGACTACTCCTTCCACTTTGTGTAAGTTGAATTTTCATTCGGAAATATGGAGAACGTAGGATTTGTTCCTCTGAAGTTGGTCTTGACACGCAGGAATTATGAATTTCAAAATTAACTGCAATTAGCGGAACAAAAGTGAATGATAATTACGGTTTGTCAAACAACAACGCTGGCGTTCCAGGCTCCCACGCGCACAGCCTTTGTCCTCCCACCAAAACATATCTGCCATGGGCCCCGTGCTCTGCTTTCTCCAAAGTAATTTAGTTCTTGTCAGGCTCACAAAAGCCGCGGCCTTGCAGGAAGTTGGACTGGATTCTGTTGTCTTTGTCTTTCTTTGAAAACAGTTCAAGTTACAGAGGGAACCATTCATAGCGATCAAGGTTATATCGATCAGCAGCCGACGCGGATCAAAAATTTTGGGGTAGAGTCACTACTGTGCAAATGTTTTTAAATGATTTGCTTATTGAATTTAAGTGAACTGTTAACAGTCTTTATTTGGGGTTTTTTCATGTGTTATCTTGCATAGACGGTCTCCTTTGCACTGCATCATTATTGGAGAAAAGTCTGGCTGCACCAGCTATCAGTCTACTGTGGGGGAAAAAATGCTCTCTCTTTTTAAAAAAAAAAAAAACAGTTTAAAAAAATCTAGTAAATAATTAATACTTCATTTTTGTTAATAAAAATAGAAATGTCAATTAAATTATCAGCAAATAAAGAGATTTAAAAAAAAATTAGATTTATAATAATTGTCCACATATAGTGATCACTTGATCACCATTAGCAGTTTCCACTGTATTTAATTTCCTTGTCAGTTAAACACAGACTTGTTATCGATACGGTCCTTAAAACCTCTTTTTGTAGTAAACGTGTGTATGCCAGGGTTTTTGCAACAAACACTTAAAAGTCTGCTTGTGCAATTTGTCATTTTCAAATAATAGCTTGTTGGTTCTTATCTGTGACACCGTGTTCAGTTTTTTTGGCTGTGCAGAAGGAATAATGATTAAATGCATATTCAGCTGCTTTTGCACAGGCTCACGCTGGTCTGTGTACTCTTTGTGAAAGGTGGCCTGGTCCTCAGAGCTACATGGAAATATTTGCTTGGATCTGTCCGAATGTAGTTCTAAGCTTGCCGTGCCCTAACCGAGACATCTGAATAAAATGTTTTCTCCACGCCAGCAATGAAATTCAGCCCATGCTTTACGCAGGCCACTCGTGCTGCCCCTGTGCCGAGCGAATAGAGGCCAAAGTTGCAAATGTGCTTGAATTCCACAATATGCCTCAGAAAGTGCCGTTTTAACATGGTGGGACTCAGAACAGGAGCAGAGAGGAGCAGGTAAACGTCCTCCTCGCCTTGCTGTTTTGATTATAGCCAATGAACTTTGATATTTTTCTCATTTCACTTTTTTTTTTTTCACTGCAGTTTAATTTTATCTTTCAACTTACCTCCATCTCTCTGGGAAATGAAAGACGCTACTGTTCTGCTCACAGACGGAGACAGAGTGGGAGTTTGTGGTGTCAATCAACACCTGCTCTGCTCAAATTCGTTTTAAAAATAGTGGGAGCCGGGAGATGTAGTGAGGGAGCTGACAGCTAAATAGTCCATAGAGATTTTTGATAGGCAGAGGAACTCTGTGGCTGACAGTTAATGCTTTGTGTGTTTGGCCCCAAGGAGACTTTCAGTATAGGTATTTTACACACTCTTCCAACAAATATCAACTCACCACTCTCCTCCTTTTAAACCAGAAGCTGCAGGGTGTCCTGGGTACGCCGTGGTGGCGCAGTGAAAAGACTATTTTATGTAGCGAGCGAAAAACAATGGCTTCAATCTCCTCATGAAGTGCCGTGTAAAGTATGAAAAGGCTCCCAGACCATTTTCTCTGGAAGAATCACAAATAAGAGGTGAGTTGCAGCCTGGGAGCTGCTTTTATATCTAAAGGCACCTTAAACTGTATGGTCCAAATGTACGTTCAGAAACTTTTTTTTTTTGCCCATTTTCAAGCGAGCATAAGGTTGATGGAAATACGTGCAGCTTGCTAGACTCAGGGTTAGATGGGCGACGGAGTGAAAAACAAGCGGCAAATGTGGTTTGCCGCATGATTCTGGGAAATAAAAAAAAAAAATAAGAAAACTTGAGTCAATTATCAGCATGACCCCCCCCCCCCGCCCGCGTAAAAACACTGCTGGATTCAGTGTCCTACTGTCAAACATGTCGACCACAAACACTCAAGAGAGAGAATGCAGAGGTGACGCAGCACGTGTTGGAGGGAACCTTTTCATCGAAGCGGGCGTTCAATGAGGCGTGCTGACAACAACAAGGGCTGCAGCCGTGGTCTGGGAGCCATCAGGACGCAGTCTTGAAGAGTTTGTGCGATTTAGATTAATTATTCATTCGTACACGTTGTTTCAGAGTAAAAGTTTGTTTATTGAAGTTGTTTGTTACTTTTGCATTCTTCCGTCCTTTGAGAGACCTTAAAAGTCAAAAGGGCAGAGGCTTAGTTTCCACTGTTCAATTATCTGAAAATTCCAAGTAGTTAAGGAGATAAGTTTTGACACGAGAGGTCGTTTTCTTCAGGAAAACTCTTCAAGCTAGATGTTGCAAATTTTTCATTTTGAAAAGAAGTCAAATAAATTTGGGTTAAATCTTGTCAAACAATTTGAGCTGTTGCTTTGTCATTTGTTTAATGATCGTGTATTGATTATTGAAAGGTTTTGGACTGTTGGTCGGATATAAGAAGCAGCATAACAGTTTCCGTTTGCAATCCATTTCTGACTTTTCAAGGAATTTGTCCATTAATCAAGAGATAAATGAAGTAAATTAGGTGAATGGAATTCCGTTGCGGCCCCTTTGTGAACTCTGATGCATCATATCTCGTGTCTTGTTTTAATCAAATTTTTAAAGCGTCACTTATGTTTCTTTTTCTCGGTTTCTGATCTCTGCTGCATCTGTGCCGAACGATTCCAACACCAGCTCCCAACATCTGGTACCTCTGGCATCAAACCGGCTCAGGGGTCCTTTCTGTACCTCTCTCCACTTTCTTGATTTTCTGCACCAGGTTATTTATAAAGTCCACAACTCTCTGTCTCGCATCTACTGTATTAATAATGAATACAGTCACGTTTGAACAAAGAAATGAATATTTAAAGACTTGATCCGTGTTCGGTCTGCAGCGCTTCGTCCCCTCATGCATCACGTTGTGGATGATTCAGGATTTAACAACACGGCCCACACTGGAATGAACCACATAGACTCAACATCAGGTGACCTCCGGGGCCAAGTGAGGGATTTAAACAGACTACAGATTGAGGCTGGGCACTTTTTCCAGGTGTTATTCTTTTAAGATCCACCCTCTCTTCCGTTCCCCTTATAAAATAATGCTTAATCACATGTGTGGCTGCTCAGTACATCCTGTTTTTTTTTTTTTTATCAGCTGTAGTCTGCTGCAGAACCACTCGTGTGTCATGGTGCAGGGGTGTTAGGTAAGACTCGATGGAATATCTCGGTCCCACACACTCAGGGAGGTTCGGAGTCGTGCATCAGTGTTTACATGTGACAGCACAGCGATGAGACTGATTATCAGAAGGTTTTCGATGATGCTAAAAGTCAGTGAGAAAGGATAAGAACAGAGATGTTTGGCCTTCTCTCTGCATTAGCTTTGAGGCAGGAAGGCTGCACAGTTAAGTGCTAAATTATGTTTGTTTTTTTATTTTCTCAAAGAAAAGAACTTGAGGTTCAAGTGTCACTGAATGGCACTTGCTAAAAGACTCTTAATTTCTGCAAGATTTTCTTGCATTGTGCTCTGTGTATTTTTTATCGTATCATTGTTTTTTTCTACCTGGAAAACAATGTTCATAACAACATGAAAATAAACAGATCAAAGGCATATTATTTAGCTTGTACATACATTCCTACTGTATTATAATGAGAGTGACTAGACAAGTTATATGTTTTGTTTGAAAGTGTATCCACATCATGTTTCCAACAGAGAAAGCTGTAATAATTAAAACAAAGGTATGTTTCATTGGTTACCTGTTGACATCATATCCAATTTACCCTCTCTGGTTTCTATGACTTATCTGAAAACATGAGAGGCACTAGATCATTCTTCAGATAGTGAGGAAAAAAAACTGCAAACTAGCTAGCTGGCTTTTGTCACTATAATTTGTATTTTTCACTCTTAATATAGCATGATTATCCATTTTCATCTGCACTTAACAGGCAGGACAACTCCCATGATGCCATGCTACTTCACAAAATCATAAAACTCCCTGAAACTCCTGATTGTTTATTTTCATAAAATATGTCGTTACTATTTGGATTGAGAGATCTCTTGACATTAAATGCTGTAAATTAAACAGCCTTATTGGTCAAATCTGTCACAAATTGACAGAGAAATGGAGAGTTTTCGATTTGCATTTTATGTGGTTATCAGATTGCTTCGGTAAATACCTGATTGCTCTGTAAATCATGCTAATCAGAGAGCTCATTAATACTAATTTAAACATTCATCCTTACACAAACATTAGGTTCATTTAGGTACAATAGGAGTCATTTTCCATGAATAGTGCATCTTATTATGAGAACAGGTTTGAATTTCTGTGTGTCAGAGTGCTTCCAGAAATGTGAAAAAAAAAGCAGAGTTTTTGTAGAAAGACTTTTGTAGCCTCTGCGTTCCCCCAGGCTGTTTACTGAATAGTGTTTGTTGTTGTGCTGAATATTCACATTTGCCCACACACCTCTTTGGATTAACAAAAACCTCTGCCTTCCAACTCGGACAACACTTCCGGCCAAAGACCCACGAGGCACCGACCGATCGTGAGCAGCAGGCGGGAGACCCTAATGCAATTTGTAAGGCACAGAGCGCTCGTGAGCGGAATGGGAGCCGAGCTGACTTTACCTGAAGCAGTTTTCCTTATTTACTTTGGCGCCCAAGGCCATGTCAGACAAGGGGGAGAGAAACATGTTAGCCTGAGCAAATTATCGGGGCTTTCATGTGGGATACGTTCTATCAGATCCTCCCACTCTGCAGAATGTAATGGAAGCAGAGGCAAAGTGCTCAGGGCCTTCACCTCCGTCGTGTTCTCATCCGAGGCAGGACAAGGTGTGTGTGGGAGATAAAGGCGCCGGTCCCAGTCACTCCCAGCCTGAAGACTGTGGCATATAGAACATTCCGCTTTTGCCAATCACCAGGTCAGGATATTGGATGTAGAGTAATTACAACGGGGGCACTTTGGTAAGGGCATTGTGGTAAATCACAGCACTGCCTCTGTGTGTGCAGGTCTGTGCATGTGTGTAGGTGTGTGTGTGTGTGTGTGTGTGCGCTATTAAGGAAAGGTTAGGCGAACTAATTATGGAGGGACAGTGTAAATAGAAAAATCCATTGCTTTGAATTAATGTCCATTTGATGTAATCAGTTGTGGCTTTTCTATGGTGGCAGGCGACCAGATATAAATGTGAACCATATAAATGGAAACCTAATTGTAACGTCAGGCGTGTGATGCCAGCACTCACTAACACATAAAAGCTCTTCTGAAGGTTTTTTTTTTAATTTTTTTGCAACAATTCATTATCACTTTCCAAACGTGTGAACACCTCTGTGACTACAAACACACTCTGAGCATCATTGATGTGTACTGCGTGGTGCATTGTTGTGAAATCCTGTGTACACTTACCTTGGTGTTGTGTCAGTGATAAATATGGCAGTGAAATTTCTTGCAGAGTGAAGATCTCACTCTTCTTGGGCATGCAAAGTGTGTGCTTCGTTATTACCACTGAGCTCAATCCATTTTTACACCAAATCGAATCCTGTCACAGTTTTCTGTGCATGTCTGAGCAAACAGACTGCGACCACAAGTTTGGTAGCCCACAACTGAAACTGTGATGTCTTACTTAGAAAGTAGTTATCCTTACTTCAAGGTTTGGCCATCTCAAATATTTCTAATGTGTGTTAGGCCCCAAAAATATTTTAATCAATCAATTTATCAATATCTTTTATTTAACCAAGTTTAAAAAAAGCTCACTGAGATCAAGAATCTCTTTTCTAAGTGACCTGGCCAAGAAAGCAGTAATTAAAAAAAGAGTAACAAGAATACATACGATCAAATGCAACTCACAAACACTTAACATTAAACATCCAGTAAAATTGCAATACAGAATCAGGGATAAAATTACAATTTAGACGAAAATTGAAACTTTACAGGCAGTTTTCTTTGTATTTTAAAATTGCCTTGAACTCTTCCAAAGTACAATTTCAGAGCTGCACTTGGGTTTTCACAGCTGTGTTTTTTTTGTTGACTCTCTTTCAGGAAAGTGAGTTAAAGTAAAATCACTTTTGGTATCTTTTACTGTCATGTTTGTAGAACAATTTTATACCTGTTACCTTTTTCTTGTTTGTTTAGTTTCAAACCCCCCTAAAGGTGTGATAGCATCAGAATGTTTTTCATATACACAACTTAACATTTAAAAACAGACTATTCAAACTATTCTTATTGATAAAAATGCTTTATTAATTGCAAAAAAATTACATCTAAAAATGAACATTGCTACAATTGCTAAAAATGTCATATAATCATAAATGCTTAGATTTATAATCTCACTTCATGATTATGTCTTATAAGCATATTGAAATATTTTAGATAGAAATCTGACCGATATTCTTGGTGAGACTGAGTTTTTGCAGTGATTCGTGCCATGAATGCACAGTGTTTCTATGCAAATCTTAAGTCTTAATCCTTAATCTTAAGTTAATATTTTAACCAGTGAGAGCGGCTTTCGGATCACTCCTAAACGTTGCAGTGTGAGCACAAATGAGCCAAGGGACAAATACAGTTTCATAACAGTTTTTCCTGTCCTGGACCATTTCCTGTTCTCAGTCCACTGCTGAGGCTCCACCTGAGTCTCCTTGGAGTGGCATTGGACTGAACCTAGCCGGATTGATTGGCGCGCTACCTGCTCGCCTGTTTGTCAGCCATGAATAATCTGTAACGACATTCAGAGCATCAGCAGGGGCCTTGCAGCGTGCATTCATTGTGGAAAATGGACAGCTCAATCAAAAGAAGCTCTTGAAAAGCTGGTTATAACCGGAGGCAGAGCCTTGACCCAGAACGCTGTCCCACTGACTCGAGTCGCAACCTCACAAGCATCCCTGAATGGAAGGCCTGCCCAGTGTTTTCCCTGTGAACTCGGGGCTGTTGTTTGACTCTCTCCCCCTCCTCCCTCTGCCGTTCCCATCTCTCTTGCTGTTTAATAGAGCCATGCTTCACTCAGAAGGCCACATTATCCTTGTTTGGGGACAGACGCGTATGGCGCCACCTGCCATTCTCAGCTCTTCATGTCAGGAAGCATGGGCCACCCATCACTGCACCGCTTTACATGGTAATGAAAGTCTGGGGACTTGATGATAAAGTGGTTATGCCCTTGGCTACGTGACCTGAGGTTAACTTTGGATAATTTAAACATGGAAATATTGCTCATGTTGTTTAGAACCTATGTTTTTACACCAATTCCTTCAGCTACGGATCTGGGTTTTAGCAGGAAAGCAACTGGTCTGAGGAAAAGCGCATTGTTGGTTTCTTGAAAGGAAACTCTGAGCGCTCGTGGTGATGACACTGATGCCACCCAGTACAAAGAGGAACCGCAAAAGGAAAAGAAACACAATGAGCGCACTTTTGACTAGTTGCGGGGATGTGCAGACGGTGCATTCTCAAAAGCGTTCATCTGTGATGTCTCCTCTCAACCATTGTGAACTCTCTCCCTTGAAATGGTGCAATCCCCTGATGTAGAGTCACCCAACCCTAATCCTCCTATATCCACTGATGAAGCCCAGCCTCACACACAGTAGGGATGCGGCCTAATTGAATTTCCTTGGTTTCAATGAACACACACTCAGGACCTGCAAGTTCCAGTCCTTGCCTTTGATAAGCAAATGACCCCTATGGAATTGAGGTCACAGCCTGCGAAAACAAGAGAGGGGGAGAGAAAAATAAAGTCCCGCACTGAGACAAGCCCAATATCGACTCACCCGGGATTGAGTCCAATGATGTTTACCCTGTGTGTGTTGATCCCCCGTTGGCTCTTGGGGGAAATTCATGCTATACACACACACACACACAAAGCTGTCTGCGTGCTCCTTTCTTATTGGGTGACTTCCTCGCTTTTGTGAAGTGTAACTGTTCTTTCTTCACATCTCAATGGGGTGCATGTGTAAGTAATCTTGCCTTTGCCGTAGATTAGAGTAAAGCACAGCGAAGGAAATGCTGGCGTGTCCTCTGTGTGCGCACACGTCCCTGTAGATCTGGTAATAGCATGTAATAGTACTTCCATCACTGTAAGGTCAGTTTAATTCATGAACTCAGTCACTTTGCATCTCTTCTAGTATTGTTTTATTCCCTCTCTTTATTTGATTAAACTCAGGAAAACTTAAGCGAGAGCGGTGTGTTTGCTTTGTTGTCCACAAGCATCCAACGCCTCGTTGCTTTCACAAATACACTTTAAGTTTGAAGCACTGCATGCTTTCTATTGCAGATTGTTTATTAACTGAACTTTGTGTTGCAGGACTGAATTACTAGACCTAGTTTTCATTCACACTTAAATCATTTTGGTCAGTATGATGATTTAAAATCAGTTTCAAACATTGTCTCCCTTATCGTCCAGCTTTCAGTCTCAAGTTATTTGTAGTCTTTTTTTAACCGGCTTTTGCATTTCAGGCAACAATAAGCTATTTCCACATACTGGTGACTATATGTAGCTTGTGAGCTGGTACTACTAAAAAGAGCCCAGCCACCTCATCTGTATTTTTTTGCAACTAAGGGGAAAAAACCCTGTTTTATTCATAGTTAACATCTCCAAAAAACAAGTTTAGAATAAATCAATCAACAAAATCAATTAAAGGACGAAAAGACAATGTTATTCATACTCACAATGAAAACATCACAATTCTGTAATTCTGTACTTTTCCACCGTGTTTATGTTTAGAACTGTCATTACAAAGTCTGGTTTTAACCTGTAACTTCTGTCAGGGTTAGCTGTAGTTACAAAGAAGTTTGGGCACAATGTAAAACATAAATAAAACACCATGTAAAAAGTTGCTTATGATTTTTGACAAACCTAACCAAAAACAGGACAAAGAAAATATTATTTATGTCTAGCCACATCACTTTTTTGAACATATACTTACTCTGATTTTATATGGCAACAAGTTGTGACAGGAGCAGAAAACACCAGGAAAGTTGTGGAAAGCTCCAGAAACACCTGTTTGCAAACAAATCTCAATTTCATTTGGAATCCGGGTCGTATGTTTGTCGTTTTGCCAGTCCCTCTTCACTTCATTGTGAGGCTACAAAGCTCGAAGATGTGTATTTTCTAAATATTATGGGTAAGTTCAGCTGAGTAAGTTGCCCTATTACACTGCAATAAAAATAAAGTCACCAGGGTTCCAGCTGTACGCCCAGAATTCACACAGTGTCAATCACATAATTACCCCTTAAAATTCACAGTAATTTCACTGAGGTTTGGGATGTGAGCTCATTTATAAATGGGCTGCAGATCAAAACCAAAGGCTGGGGGAATCGTGTCATGTTTTAATTATCGTTTAACAGGAATGTTAAGTGCACATTCAGTTTCTTGCAGGAAAGGAAGTGTAAATTTCCCTTTTTCTTCTTTAAATTCTTAGCACCTCGGAGGCAGCTGAGCATATTATAAATCGATATTGATATAATTGAGTCGTAAGTGTGTCAGTGCCCCGTTTCTTGAAAGACGCCGCTTTTCATGAATCAATAGTGTTACAGTTGTATCAGTCATCTTTGAGTGACGCTCATAAAGTTTTGTATTTTTCACTCACAGCCATCCCAGTGGAAGACAACTTTGGAAAACAACAGTAAATAGAAGCCTGTCCAATCATTATTAACTGCTATAAAATTACAATCCCATTTTGTTCACGAAGTGATGAGATTATTTTGTCCTACTTATTAATTGGAGTGAAATTAGACAGAGTGACTCACAGCAGTGTTACTGGAAGGTGTCAGACACAGAAAGCAGGTAATTATAGAGACAGGAAGAGATAAGGAAACAGAATGCAATTACCCCGGCAAGCAGAGCTTCAAATTGCTCTTCTTTGGGTTTCTCACCTCAGGTTGCTATTGTTCATGCTTTGCATCTCCATACTGATCTTTATTCCTTTCACCCTCCAGCTCCAATATGAGGGAAGGTTTGCATTAATCCAATGAGTTTCTACTGTAAGTAAAGCCACACAGAGCCCTGCACGTGGCTTACTGCCAAATTTCAAAAGAATGTATTCATATATATTTTTTCAAATCATCTTGCGCTCCTAAGGCGCTGTGAGGTCAGCAGGAATCAAGGCTATCAGTTAAATCCACAGTCTTAACATGTTTTTAGAATTTAGTTTCATTTAACTTTCCGGCTCAGGGACACGCTCCAGATTGATTTTTCCCTGCCTATGTCCTCCATCCACACTGCCACTGTACTATTGTTACAGTCATGTGTCCATTTATAGCATGCATTGCCTTTGCTTAAGGACTTTGTTCATGAGAAACACATAAAGGGAAGCACAAAGCCATAAAAAAAAAACCAAAGAATTTCCTCCTTTCAAATCTCTATCCAGTATACTAGATAGAACTGGCCCATTGTTGCAGGTCCTGTTAATAAGTGTTAATATGAGAAAGACCTTATTTCATTATTTTGTGTTTACTTTTAAATGTAGGTCTGCACAAAATGTTTGTTTTTTAATAGAAGCTTCTCTTAAAATATTTGAATGAAACACAAATATGACTAATCATTTGTGTTTATTTGCCTCAAACAGCGGAAGTACAGTAAATAAACCATAAACTAGGAAGTGACGGCAGGTTCAGCCTCTGACTGAATTTAGCATTTAGCTCTGGTTCTCTGGTTCCATAAACTCTGGTTCTTTTTGGGTGTTTCCTCTGTTTTTCCACTCTCCTCTTTGCACGTTCATGAAGTGAAGTACATTTTCCCTCCAGCAAGCAGTCAATGAAGACAGACTAATTACAGACCAGGTCTGCACTTCTCTGCTGGCTGTTGCAGACGGGTTGAAGTGAAGATAAATCCTCTATTTAATCTAAAAAGTTTGAAAAGTAAACTCTGAGCTCTCCCTCTTGCTGGTAAACTGCTCCGGATCAGAGCAAAATCTGATGTGACTCCAGGTATTTATTACTCCTGAAGCTCTGGCCGGTCCCAGACAGCTGAGAAGGTGCAGTCATTATGATCAGCTGTCTGCCACCGTCTGTCCCTCTGCTCCACCTGTCTAACCTACACAACACTCAAAGCCCCACAATAACCCACACAATCAAATGTTGATTTCGAATTTAGAAGTTAATCTTATAAATAAAGCTTTGAAAATTCAAACCTATTCATACAGACCCGTTAAGAAGATGTGAAGTATTACTGTAAGTAAATGCATTGTCCTTGGATTTGTTGTATAGAAGTTGAGTATTTTTTTTCTGTTATATAAGGTGCATGTACATGTTTTAGTTTCTCTCAGCTAAAGGCCAAATTACTGCCATGCTGCTGATTTGAAGGTAGAAGGAAGGTTTTTTCTGCTCCATTTGTTCATCCTCTGTAGTGCCCATTTTGTTGCTTTAGCCATTTGTTTTAGCATTTAGGTGCTCTCTCAGCCTGTGCCACACAGTCTCACTGCAGACAAACACACACATGCACACGCCCACACACATGCACACACACACACACATGCACACACACACACATCTGACAAAAGCTAGGGTTGAGAAAGAAGAAAGGTACGTGAGTAAGTGGTTTAATCCAGCTTTTGATTTCAAAATGAATCCAACTTTTCTTCTCAGTTTTTCCTCTGAATTATTAAAGCCGCGATGAGCACATACAAATACTCATTTTTCTCTCTTTGAATTAGCTGTGAGTAAAGCGTGCACACGAGCATTTCGAGGAGATCTTGCACACACCACAGGGTTTTTGTTGACGCTCAGAGTGGCGCCGCAGGGATGGATTCGCTGCACATGTAATCACATTTTCTATGATCCCATGTAGTGAAATCTACTGCATTTAGACACTAATACATTGGGGGTCCACCAGTGACCCTTGCAGCTACTTGTCACCATGTGGCCACCAGCAATGGAGCCACTCTGCTTCACTCTCTGACACTTAATGTCACCACTGTGCCACCATGCATCACGCTCGCCTCTACAGATTCGTGCACACTTTGCCTGAAATTGTTTATGAAAAACTGCCTTTTTTTTTGGTTTAATTAATACTCTTTATGGGGACAAGTGCTTTGTGAAATTGTTGTATAATTTGATGGCCTTAAGGTGCCACTTAGTCCGGCTTCGATGTGTAGCTGGAAATGATCACTGCAGACGGATCAAGTATGTGAGGGGAGCGTGAGAGTGTCACAAAGTGCTTTTATGTACAAAAAAATGGCAGCTGAAGAGCGGCTTTCCGTTGAGACTTAAATATACAGCTTTGCATGTGCTAGTCCGTCAGTCTGTGGCAAGTGTCCTCTGCGACTGTAAAAATGTTCCTGCATCCATATGATGGGCTCGACACCTCTCTCTCCTGAAGACCCTGGAGAGACAAATGAAGAGGTGGAAGCTAAAGGGAAAAACATGGCCATCTACTCGTCAGAGTAAAGAGAAAATAGGACACATGGTGAGCATCAAGGTCATCGCTCAGTATAGAGAAAAAACACCTCTGGTTTGCAGGTCCCCAAATAAAAGGTCAAAGGGGGGAAGAAATGAAAGAGCGCTTGTTTGGAAGGTTTAGCAGAATGGATTTCATCTTGATTTTTTTTTTTCCCTTGCTTTGAAGGGTTTTCTTTACTCTCTTCCTGAAAGGAAATAAGGCTAACTTTGCCCTGTATTACAGCAGCGTGACTTATATAAACACTGTTGTGGAAAAATGCTTCGCAGATTGTGAACTCCTGGCCCCCTTTTGGATTTAATAACAGGAACGGGTCACTGTGAGTATTTTTGTTTGTTGAGTGTTCAACGCTTCCTTGTTCCTTCCCAACTGTTGCTGTTTTAACGCCCTCCAAATTACACCAAGGATAGCTGTGAGGCTCTCCTCTCATTTTCCTCAGTTAACAAGCACTCTGTTTATATATGATTATGGTTCTCTGCTTGTTTATTCTGCCCGGCTTTTTTAAATTACTTTGCCGGTTTAGTTCAAGGTACAAAACGCACTAAAGGATTCAGTTCGGCTCATTTGTTTTCCTTCTGTGGAGAAATTTTTAAGGTCATTTTCTCCTTCGCCTAGCGTCAAACAGGCTGATGGGGATAAACCTGTGCTCGCTCGCTCACTCGCCCACTTCCCCCCCCCCCGCCCATCTTCCTCGCTCACGGTTTTGACGGTTCTTCCTGTGCTGTGCTTTGCTTTGCAGCGCTGCCAGTCATGCAGGTGACAATCGACATCACCAGACAGCAGGTGGAGAAGATCTTCGGTCTCGATGAGTACTGGTGTCAATGCGTCGCCTGGAGCACCACCGGAACCCAGAAGAGCCAAAAAGCGTACATCAGGATTGCTTGTGAGTGCACTTTGAAGCATTTGCTGTGTCATTACAAACGCTGCCTAACAAGCTGCTTACATATCACATGTCAGTTTGTAATAAAAGGATATTACTGAGAAGATTTTTTTTTTCCCCACTCTGGGTGGTTGGGAAGGGACCAGCGTTCATTTAACAATTATCCCAGAGGTCATTTTGATCTGATGCATCACTGCAATTACAGTTTAGTTAAATCATCTTCCTACGATTCCGCTCATGAGGAAGCATTTGACCCTGACAGAGAGAAACAGAGTTATGCATCTTCTTCTAGGCGGTCTTGTAAAAAAAAAGTGGAACACTAAATTTGAGTATTCATGAGCATATTTTTTCACTGGATACAGTATATCAGCAATGATCCCTATGATAGTAACTGGAATAAAAACAGACTTGAAATTTATTGCTGTGCAGCAGTCATAAATCTGTCTGGGGAACAGAGACACATCCCTCGCTGCAGCCTCAAAAAGCTTTATTAGAAGAAGCCATTTCACATTTGAGTATTTTAAAGCATTCTGCCTATTAATTCCAACATAAATATGCATTATTCCAGACAGAGCCGAACGCAGCACTGTCTCCAAACCACCAGACGTTTTGAAAACACACATTCATTATCCGGCCTTGTTCTAGAGCTCAACAAAGTCAGTTTGATGTAAGATAAGTACACACACGCACACAC
>JAQNCA010000032.1:8844989-8855465 GCA_029783725.1 Acanthurus tractus | reverse complement strand
AGAGAGAGAGAGAGAGAGCACAATGGGGAAAAAGGAGGTGTAAGGTGAAAGAAGGGATAGAGGCAGATGGAATTAGATACAGTGTATGGAAGGCAGGGGGGGAAAAAAAGGAAGAGAGAAAGAAGAGGAAAAAGAAGAGAGAGGCCGAGTGTGTACGAGAGCAGGCTGTTTGGCTGCCAGCAGATCAGTCTGTGCACATATAGGCGGAGCTCTGCAGCCATGCTGACCGCAGGAGAAATCTCCCACGCTCGGTAAATAGCAAAGGGGGAAACCCAACACCTTTGGCAGTGGCAGCGTCTCCCTGCATAAAACAGAGGTTATCTTCCTCAGTGAATCAGGGGGTTGTGTTACACATCTCCCATGTAAAGACATCACTAGATGTCAAGCTTGAGTGTAAGTAACATGGCCCGCCGGAATACAGCAGAAGGTGGAAGACAAAAGGGAAGACAGGCATGCCTGATTCTCCATCAGGACACTATCTGGATGGATTTGGAATTATTAGCGCTGGAGCAACGAGTAATGGAATTAGAGGGGTGTCCAGGGATGCCAGACATTCCCCCATTGCAAAGCAGGATACTGACCTCTGCGAGCTTAAAGAGATTAATGTCAGTCCGGGCTGCTATTGTTAGACCGCACCGCGCCCTCCTCTCTCCCCCTCCTCCCCTCCCACCCCCCCACCCCCACCAGCAAGGAGAAAGTGTGTAATTTCAACTCTTGGGGTGCTGTGATAGAAATTGCATTGTGCCCTGTGAACGCCGTTTTTTGAGTCTTTTGAAGAGAAAGAACTCCTCTTTTTTTCTCCCTTTGATGAGAGACGCCGCAGCGACGTGACCCCGTTCACACCTCTATCAGTCCTGTTGTTTTGCAACAGAGAGCAGTCCCTGCCTCCTCCTCTCACTCGTTACGTGTCTCAGACAGAACACCGGTGACACAGACAGCCCCAGCTGTCGCACCCCGGAGAGGGTCCCCTCCTCGAGGCCGGAGTTCACCACGCCACAGCCTGGGGATGATGGGCTGTTGTTTCCAATCACAAGTGGCACCGCGGCTCTGTTGTGTACTCACACACATACCTCTGAAGTCCCACAAGATGAACTGACTGCTCCCATCATTTGTCACCCTGCGCGCACACTCACACACACACACACACACAGAGCCCGGCAGAGACATCCCTTCACAAACGTCTGAATCCTCACCTTGATTGATCAAATGCATGATGAATGTTCGCATGTATGAATTATCAGCCTGAATAAATGTATACGGGCTCTCGTGTGAGAGCAACATTCGGCAAAGGGGAGCATGTGAGGCCGGCCCAGCAGAAAGCATTCCCACATCCTGGATAACAACTTTAATTATCACACTTATAGCCTTCACAGGTCTCACCCACTAGATGCACAATAGATGGTGATTTCAGCTTGTTTCTGAAGAAAGACTTGAGAAGAATGAATATAGATGTGGAGCTGCAACGCTGCAGATAGACATCATGTTATTTATTTAGACGTGGCTGACATTTGGATTCAGAAGTAGTCCTCTTTATTTTTTTAAGTCAGCCTTGAGAAGCGTTTCTCCTCCACAGTTCCTTTTGTTTTGAGCTGCATTTTTTAAAATTACATGACTTTAACATGGGTCTTGTTTCAAGAGTTCATTAATTATCCAGACTAAGATTCTTTGTTGTTTATTAGCTCTCCAGTGCATTTAATGCCAGCATTAGATCTTTGAAACAGGCTACAGAAAAACATATTTTCTGTTTTTTGTTGCTTATTCTTAGTTGTTGTTGTTTTTTTGTTTTTTTTGCAGTTGCAGCCTGCCTCTGTTTTGTCTAAAACAGATCGATAGCCTCACAGATTTGCTGTACTCATCCTTTTGGGAGAAAGAGATACTGTCAACTGAATGAATATTCGCTGCAAACAAATCAATTTAAGTTTTGAATCCACAACATGCAAAGGCTATAATTTGTCTCTGCGTCGCCTGAAAATGTCTATGCATATTCGTCACTGAAATGCTCGTGGCCTCGATGTCGTTTCACCTTCGAACAATAGCATGATGATAGTCATCGTCCATATGGGCCTGCACAGATATCTACTTCAGCCTCTTCAGTAACAGCGCCCTCCACGTGTCTGTTAACGATGACTCCCGTGTCTAAATGTGAGCTCCCACCTCTCATCTGGAAAGTGTGAAGCTAGAGAGGCTCATCTGTATTTTTGTCTAAGTCTCCACGGTGTTTAATGAGAGTTGGCGGAGGCCTGTGTGGCAGATCAGATGGGCTTCATGCTGGGAGAGACACAGGGAGCTGTGAAGGAGGAGGAGGCGAAAGAGGCTGAGGCTAAAGCCTGAGGCTCAGAGCAGAGCAGATCAACGCTTGAGACAGCCAGTAGCCAAACTATGCAAGAGCTTATCTCCATTTCTCTTCCCTCTCTCTCTCACACTTTGTCTCATTCTCATCCCATCCCTGCTCAAAAAATCCCACGTATATGTGCAGTCCATCCCTCACCCCTTCACTGACTCCGGCCCTGGCGCCGGCTTGTGGTCCGAGCCAACAGTGGTGGCAAAATGTCAGCTGGCGCCAACAATCTCGACAACGATGCACGACTGGAGCCAACAGCATGTAGTTAGCCCTCACACGAATGAATAGATGCTAATGTGTTAAAGAACAGCAAACAACCTGAAGAGATTTCTAACTCGTATGAATTATTTAAATATTGTACTGATCCCTCAGGCTTGCCAGAGGAGTCATGAGAATTCTACTAGATGGAAAATAAACAGACTCGGGGCTGGTGTATTTGTGCACACGTACTTGTAAGCGTGTGTTTGCGCATGTACATGTGCGAGTTAGCGCCCATATGTCTGCTGTCTGCACTGCAGGCAAGTGTCTAATTCGACTTCGGAAGCGAGCGTTAGTGTGTCTCTGGAAATTATCAGAGATTGTTCTGGAGTCTCCATATTTATCAAAGGAGTAAATAAAGGCTATAGCTAATGAATATGACAGAAAAACACATTAGCTCGCTGCGAAAAGACGGTGGCCATCTGGTGACAGCCTTGCATCAGCACTGTTTTTAATCATTCTGTGCCATTTGTTTTGGCTTATCCACTTCATATGTCATCCTGCCTCCTTTTAATTTGTTCCAGTGGTTTAGTTAACATAAGGGAGTAGACTCGACTGTATCCTATGATCGATGACATGCTAAATCACAACCACTAACAAAACTCTACTTTTTTTTTTTCATTTCTACGGACTGTCAGAACTTCAGAATAAGTTTTGGTGATTAATCTTTGTTGCATTGCACACATCTGTGGCTAAACTATCACCCTCTTTGCCCTTAGGTCTGTGGTTTTCTGTATCTCTCTCTCTCTCTCTTATTTTTTTAATCAGTCTTTGAATTCAGGGATCGGGGATGGTTGCTGTGCACGCGTGTGTGTGTTGACAGGACATCGGGAGCAGAGGGGCAGCCTGCTGGTCTCAGTGGTACTTGTCTACCTCCTCGTGTTCACCTCAAGGACACAGGAGCCATAGGTGTCCTATGATCTCAGACTGTGTTCGTCAGCAGCCATTGTCATCTTGAACAGCAAAAGCCTCAAACAGGCCCTCCTACCGACCTGTAAAGAATGGTCGGGTTCATTTTGCCTCTCCCCTTGACAATATGTCCAAATGGGGGCTTGCCACTGGGCTATTGTATTACTGTCCCTCCGCAGAGGCCTGGCTGACCTAAAACCTGTGGTGCTGCATGATTGAAAATCAGCTGTGGTGCCTTTTGCAGGAGCGCTAACAATCTCTTTCTGGGGATTTGATAAGGAAAACTGAGGCTGTGGATAACAATTTTGTTATGTGGATTCTGAAAAAAGTAAAAGGATGAGGTTTGGTTCTGATTTTAGCTCCAGATGTGAGAAAAGAAAATCAAGAAAAGTGTCAGTTTTCTTGCCTCGTTGCATTTAGTGTAACCATTTGCTATCTTTCCTCTTTCGTCGTCTAGATATTTCTTTTTTGGTCTCTGCTCCCCTGGAAAAGCCTCTCCTGCCTTTGAAACATACGCAACATGTGTTCAAGAGACAGACGTGTCATCAAGAAACGTTAATGCAACTCCATCTTTCTTTGATTTTCTTCAGCCTTTGGTCACAGCGCTCGTGGCCCATCCACACCCTGTTTTCCACTCTAATCTCCTTGTTTGAAAATGTTATTTGCATGGCCATTAGTCTTGCTTTGTGGTGGAAAAGAGAAGTAGAATTTCATCACCTCATCAGGGCAGATGTTGATCTCATCTCTTTATTTCACAGTGGTGTGGATAAACTGAGGGGCGACATAATATATTCATTAGGATGTAATTCGCTATTCAATCATTCTCATTCCCAGCCTGGATAATCAGCCCACTGGCCCACGGATGGGTCCACTCAATGCCAAACAAGGACAATTATCTGATTGGTTCTGCTCTCTCTGCCAAATGGATCTGACTGCAAAGAGGCCCTAGCTGTGTCAGCATCCCACCGCACACACCAACACTCTTGCGTTCTCCAGCAATCATCCGAGGACACACATGGACAAACATGCAGATTTGTGTGAGAGCGGGGTCTAATTCACACACCTGTGCCTCTGGCTTAATACAGTCACAGCACCTTTCAGCTCCTTTTCCAATTGGGGACTCGCTCTTAAACCAAATAACATAATTACTTGGTGGAGTTATACAATAATAGGTATCCCACCCTGAGTAACATCTCACTTATGTTTTAATAACAAAGCCACTGACCTGCAGCAGGTTAACTTGCTCTCAAGGGGTCGTGTCCCCTGCACTCTTTATTGCTCCGATTAATGAGCACTAAGGTTTCCTTGCCCTCAGGTCAGTCAGGAGGAGGGTAGCTGCTGTCATAGAGGTGTGCTTGTGCTCTCTCTGCTTGTCTGTGCAGCTCCGGTGATTCTTGTCTGGTCCCCTTCACCCATACATTCGGGGAAAGAGAAAAGGAGCAAGTCTGTGGCTTTTTTTTTTTTTTTTTTTCTCCCGTGAGAGCTCATTACTGCTCCTTTTCCCATTAGCCCTATGGTAACCTTCCCCTGGCTTGGCTCTGTGTCACTGTCGATATCACTCCCAGCTGCCGCCCCACCCGGGCCATAGTGCCAAATTACCCCCCAGTATTGTAAAATGGCCTCCTTCTCTGTGTGTGGTAAAGCCGCTGATATTTCTTACGGCGGGGGCCCCTCTCAGAACTATTACCGGCCCATTTCCATTTGTTTCGTTTTGCTAGTGCTGATGGCAGGTCGTGTTTGAAGTTATGGTGGACAGAAATAGGCTGCAGGTATAATGTACAGTAATGTTCGGAGTAATACCACCTGTACTCTGTCAAAACAAGCAGTTACTATAGCAACATGGGCATTAGCTGCAGTGTGTTTTGAATACAAGACAAAGCACTCAAACCGAGGCAGATTTGTTTTTTGTCTCTCGCAAATGTTAAAATTTTTTGGCCAATTTTTGACTAGACATTTGCATGTGTATGTTTGGCAGCAGACTCGAGGGCCAGTGTCCCAGAGGTGAGATTCCTCCACCTGTACAGATTTGGCTTGTTGACAGCTGGGTCTGCCAGGCCGCAGCACCCTCATACCACTGGGGTTTCACTTAGTTGCATCCGATTTCCATGTTGGGAATAAACAAAGAAAGCAGAATAGAGACAATATAGCTCTCCTCATCAGTTTTACACGCTTTGGTTTCCCCCATGCATCTGCTGGATTTGAGTGTGTGCAAGAGGATTTGCATGTCTTTTATAATGCTTTCCCTACCGGGTTTCCATTTTAGAGCCGGTGATTTGCACAGGATGGCAACAGAGCATCCTTCCAGTTGTTCTCATCTCACTCGCAAATACACCACTGCTTTTACACCAATGTTATATCTGAAGGTTCCCTTGTAGAGTTTTAACATTTCACACTGTTAGTCAAAAAAAAAAAAAGATGTAGCTTGTTTTATTGAAACTGTTCGGCATGTGTTCCAATCGATAGCTTTTCCTGTAAACTAAAAATCTAAGCGTTTGAAGTGGATCGGTTTGAGTGTTTTTTTCGCTGCAATGTGTGTGTATGTTTGTGCTCACCCATGTTTATTTCATTATGTGTGTCCGCAGTGGATGGAGGCTGGAGCGAGTGGAGCAAGTGGTCAGCCTGTGGCGCAGACTGTTCGATGTGGAGGAGCAGGGAGTGCACCCAGCCCTCACCTGGCACCGGGGGCAAAGACTGCCAGGGGCTCGACCTCCAGTCTCTCAACTGTACCAGCGAGCAGTGCCCACAGAGTGAGTGCACCACCGCCCACACACTGCCAACCATCCTCTCAGCTGCTCAACCACCTTTCTGGAACAGGAATAGTAGAATGCAGTTTAGTCATATATTTGCTTATTATAGCTGAGTCGAGGAGGGGCTAATGGGTGTTTTAAAATCAATAAATGTGCTCAAAACAACAATTCAGAGCTCTGGTGAGTAAAACACACAACTGGTCTGATTTTAACAAAAAAAAGAAAAGATGATGACACTCAAAACACAAAGATCTTCATTAGATAGAGCAACAAGAAAATCACAAGCAACACATGGAAAACAGATGTACATGATCAGCATCAATTAGCCCCTGCACTTAGACAGGAAAGAGAGGATGGGGATGGAAAGGCTCTTCTCTTCATCCTTTAAGTGTTTGAATATAGTTTTCTTTAGGAAGAGTGTCCTTCTTCTCATTTTATCAGATCAAATAAACATTTTATGCCTCCTCATGGCATCAGTTTTCTGCAGTGGATGCTGAGTATGTATCAGCAAAGGTTCATAAAGGAAAGATGTCCATCCCATTGGACACTTGAACTGACTCTGCGAGGCATTACACACTCGCCCCCATCTGTGTGACCTTTTTACACAATCAGGTCTCATAAACACCAGTGTGACTCTTCCCGCTAAGATATTATATACAGTCTTTTCACTCTCTTCCTCATCGGTGCTGTGATGTTCACTGACCTATTATTAGAGCTGTGAATTAAACCGTCACTTCTCTGATGAAAACATGGCCTGCCAGGTAAAGTGCCAGGGGGGTCAACTCGGCTGTGAAAAGGCACATGGCAGGTGTGCATGTGTGCTAAGATTGTTCTCAACATGCATTAATATCACATTTAGTGCTCTTATAATAACACAAACGATACATGTTATTTATTCATTTATGTGATTTTTTCATGTGTGAGGAAAGCAGTCAGTTGTGTGGCACCACCTCTAAAGCCATGAAAGGACGTTATACCCTGAAGTCCAAAAAAAAAAAAAAAAAGTGTCCCCCGATTTCAGCCATAAAAATGTCTGCATTCTCATAAATATAGTGGAACCAGATTTTACTCGGCCTTTTGTTCTTAAAAGCTCCAAAAAAATTCTTTTCAAAAGCTGAATCGCAACGACTGCTTCCTGTAATCATGACTCCATTACTGCACAAGCCCTGTCATGAGCGGCTTCATGTAGAAACCGTTTCCTTTCTCCTGAAAAGAAAGGCAACCTTTTCACTGACCAGAAGGAAAACATGCATCTACTCAAAGACTAAAGGCTAGCTAACTAAACTAGCTAAAAGCTCAGCTGTGGAAGACACCATCCCACGCTGTCACAAACAATAGCTTCTGTACTATGAGTGGATGCAAACTTCTTCTGTGCAGGAAAACAGTTGGTGGGTGTCAAAGAAAATAGTTCCTACATTAAACTGCTCACAACAAGCTCTGTGGATCTTCTTAAGTAACTGGGTCATGATATCTGGAAAGAGACATTGCTGTTGAGCTTTTTAAATGTGCTTTTTTGTGCTCTGAGCACCACAAGCTGAGTGTCATCTAGTTCCATTATATTAGAGAAAAGCAGACATCTCTGCAGCCAGTTTTTCCAAAACATGGCAACTAACACCGAAATAAATCAAATATATACAAAAAAGCACTAAGAGGAAGATTATGTCTTTGATTTTGTGGCGAACTGGCCCATTTTTATAGGGCACGTGCGTCCTGTCAGGATTAGAAACAGTGCAGCTCGTGCAGCCTGAGCTGTCAACTGAGTGGAAAGTGGCACCGCGGGATCTACTGCTGACCAGATGGACATGAAGAGAGAGCTCTGTCGCTCCCTGCCGATATCAAAGCAAGAAAGATAGTGCAGCTTCCCACCCAGAAATGATGAGTCTCAGGGTGACGTCTTACGGAGAAGATGGTATAAATAGTGCACTCTCAGGCTGATCTGTATGGTAAACACTGATTTCGAATGGGGATTCGGTTGACATGAGCCAGCGAATTAATAAACTAAATTATGTATCATGCACTTATTGATGTGATCGGAAAGACCAATGCATGGAGAAGAGCTGGCGGGGGTTGCTGGAGCTACTGTGTGTGAATGTTTTATCACGCATGTATGTTGGCACTATGCGTGAGCACGTATCTGTGTGCGTGCATGCGTGCGTGTGTGTGTGTGTTTAAATGCATGTGCGTGTGTCATCCGTTAGCCGAGTTTGGCTAGCGCAGTGAACCAGGGAGCTCAGTCAGCCCATCATCAAAGGTCAGCAGCACATCCCCAGAGAGGCAAGATATATACACAAAGATGCCAGTCATTGTTACCCACACACACACACACACACACCCACGCACATGCACACGCACACTCACACACTCACACACTACAAGTCGCTCAGTATTTACACTGACAGTGCAGAGCTGAGAGCTGGCCTCTGAAGAATGCTTGTCCCAATCTGTTCCCAGCAGATGTGTTTCCATAGACAACGGCTGTGTGAAGTATTATAATAAGCAAAATAGCGAGATGGTTTTGGCTTGTCAGCAATTCTCATACTTCAACCATGTCTGCAGGCTATTAGCGGAGATGGAAAACTTCCCCCTGAAACAAAGGACACCCTTCTCTCCTTCAGTGTAATCGAACAGTACAACTACAGAGTGAGCCTTAGTTACTCCACTACAAAAGCTGTCCTCACAAACATGTCTAATCTCCCTCATTAAGACAGAAATGGCACGTGCTAGCTGAGGTTATTGTTTTGGGTATTGCATATGAGAATTGGGGCTTTGTGTTACATCTCTAAAAATTGACAGATCTGACCCAGGCAGGATCATTTTCATAAAGCAAACAAGTGAAGCCCAAGATGGAGCCATGCAAAATCTGTGCAGAGGAAATAATAAACGTGCTGGCGGCATGCCAGAGCCAAAATGGCAGACAGGTGTTAGAGGGCACAAAAATGATTGTGGGGGAAATATAATACTGCTCGTATTCTCAGGCACAGGAAATTAGGACAACATAAAAACAATTATTTGGCTTAATGTGTGTAATGAAGGTAATGAACTTAATTTGCTGCAGCATCTCGTTTCGGGGGTGTCACAAATGATTCTGCATAGGCCATTAAACTATTAATCTGTCCTTAGTCTGCTTTCAAATATCGGGTCTGATTTGCTGGCGCAGCAGCTGATGTTTTCGTCATGTATTTGATTGTCAGACCGGGGGTCACAGGCTGCAAGAAAAATGGCTGAACATTTATTTTGGGCCATATTTCAGCAGGACCCGCTGAGGGATGGGACGACTGTATTGTAGAGATAGTAATGGTCACGTTCACTTTGAGAGTTTTAGTAGCCATATTTCCCTGACCTTAAGAACTCCAGTGTTATTCATCTTCGGGCGGGTGACTAGGATTGGCCATGGGATGAAATATATTCTCGGGTCTCTTGATAAATGCCCACAGAGGAGGCGCAGGAGGCTGCAAAGCTTTTATTTATCAATGCAGGAGAGAGAGTTGAGGACTATCAGGTGCAGACTTTGTGCTGACTGCCAATGCAGCGAGAGTCCAAACTTCAACAGGAGCCCGGTCACATCGCCTCAGAGGTAGATGAATTATAAGTCCACACCGGCCGATCTCAAGTCAGACACTGATCCCTAACCAGCCAGCCCTGGAGCGAGTCTGAGGAGCTGAACCCAGAGCTTTGGGACCGAGGAAGAGACAGAGATTGGCCCGCGGTCAACTCTGAAAAACTGCTCATCACATCCAAAGATTATCCACAGGCGGGCGTCAATCACGGGGAGAGGTCACACACAAAGAGAATCAAAAGTTTCTCACAAGCAATTACGCCAAGTGGATATGAAGGATGGAGTGGCAGAATGCAGAGAGGAAAGGGGAGGTAAATTGGTGGAACTTGTGTGGAAAGAGAGTGGGGGAGAGAGAGAGAGAGGGCACGCTAAAGGGGGGGGGGGGGGGACTAAAGTAAAGCCTATCCAATTATAAAACCTGATTAGCTATGTCAATTAAAGTGTGATGGATGTCCTTTCAATTATTGGCTGGCATCATGAAAATCAATGAGCAGGGGGGTCAGGAGGAGCTGAGAGCAGTTGCCGGTCAGGGATGTAGCGATCATCGGGATCGTTTCGCTGTGACACCTGGTGGGTCAGATAAAACTTCACTCGATGATGCTCCGATAAGCCACCAGAGATTACAGGCCAAAAAGAGGGGGAGAGAGAGAGAGAGAGAGAGAGAG
>JAQNCA010000032.1:8816713-8841311 GCA_029783725.1 Acanthurus tractus | reverse complement strand
TTGTGTTTTGTTTCTTTTTTTTTTTTTACACCCCGCCTGCCACTTTCACACATTTGCTTTTTTCTGTTTTTTTTTTTTTCCCTTTTTTTTTTTTTTTTTTTTCAATTATTTGAACAGAGAATTCCCATTTGCTCACCATCCAGCCTGATCTAACCACCACCACCACCAGTTACCAAGGCACCCTACGCTCACGCCACGATGCCACCGGGAAGTTTTCGATGACCAACGGGCCTCTCCTCGACCCGCTTCCCAACGGCTCCCACACGCTGCACAACGGCAAGCTCAACTCGGATCCTGCTGAGTTCGTGAGCCGACTTTCCACTCAGAGCTATTTTAAAACACTGCCTCGCGACGTAGCTAACACCTCCTACGGGACCTTCAACTTCCTGGGGGGGAGGCTGACGATCCCCAACACAGGTGGGTTCTTCACTCAGGTTCAAATGGATTTAATGAAATATGTTTGGATGTTTTTAGTTCAGTTGAGTTGGGCTGGGAAAAAGAGATGTAATGATTACCTTTTATTTTTGGTCCATTTCATGTTCTCACAGACTGAGACACATTATAGTCGTATGGACTGTCAGGAAACGCTTATATTGGACAGTTTCATTGATGTTATTCCGCGTCATAATTGACAAATCTGGGGATTCATGAAGCACATCATCGCACCTTATGTTTAACAACATGCGTCACAAATAGCTCCAATAAGAGATTATGAGCCTGAATAGTTGTGTGTCTCAAACAAAAAGTGACATGCAGAACAAAAAGAGGCATCTTGCACTGTAATATTAAGGGAATAGTTACTGTAACGTTGCTAAGCTTCACTTCTTTTCTGCTGCCAAAATCCTCAGTGTAGGTAAGAAGTTGAACACATTCTGTCAGTTGAAGTCACCATACCTTTGTGATGAAACAACAAATTGTTACTCTGCAGTTACCAGATATCCTTGCATAAATATGGGCACATTCATTTTGTAGAAAACTGGGAGATTCAATAGATTCACTAGATTAAATAGTAGCTTTTTGTGGAAGGTGGCAACTAGTATCAATAAACTACAAAATGGTGTAGCTTTGCAACCCCAGTGTCAGTAAACGCAGCACTAATGATGCTGGATCAAGGTCCAAACTGCTGTCTGATCAGTATGTGACCTGCCAGTCCAATCTTCACTTTACAGCTCTTGCTCAAATTGTAGTACATCTCTAAGAACTGAGTAAGTAACTAAGTAATTCAGTTTTTAATTGTAATTTATTGTTTTTTTTCTAGGTGCAGTACAGTTTAACACCGGCTATAATTTTAACACGTATTATATTGAAAAACATAAAGATGAAAATGAAACGAGCAAAACAACACCAACAATGTCATAAGACGGTGGAAGCATGGTATTTTTCATTCAGGCATTGCTTGTGCGGCGACACAAAATTGTAAGTGTGTTTGTTGTGGAGGAAACAGGGAGATTTCAGTAATCCTCTGTAGGATGTTCTGTTTGCTGCTGTTTTTTTTAAACAAACAAAAGTTTCATCCAAAAAATGTCTGCTACCGAATATAAAAAAATAGTAGGAACAAATCAGTTTTTATCTGTTTTTGCACATTCCATACATCATCATAAAAAAGAACATTTACAGAAACTTTAATACCTGTATTTTTTTTCTTTTTTTACCTGCTTTAATGACACCATGTCTTCGACTGGACATTAACAAGGAGAATTTATCAGTAACAGCTGAGTCCCATAAACGTCTCACAGTCTGCTGAAACCGACCCAGACTACTCAGCCTTTAAATCTGGTGCATGTGGGTTTCCTAATAGGTTTGTACAGGGATAAAACACACACAGTGTTTGAGCGTCTCACACAGAACAGCTTAGTGCACACGCTGTATTTTCTCTGTGTAATACAAATGACTTTATGGCAATTATAAGGAGCAAGACGAGACCCGAAATAAAGGCACGAGGGGCTTGTTTTTAGCTGGCTAATGAATGTGGATGGTGTGTGAAGGGTTCACTCATATATCTAAAAATTAAATCATCCAGAAAAAGCAAGGGTTCTGCCTTTACAGCATCTAAAATGCATGTTGGAGTAAAGTGTTTTGTCAATAACCTTCATCTGTATCAGTGCAGAAGATGAGATGCTTAACTGCCAAATTGGAGCGTGAGAGTGTACACCAAATACACTGCACTCGGAGAGATTCCAGATATAAAACCTGGAACAAATGATCCCAGTGAGGCCGCCTCACTCATGACGGAGCTATTCGAATTAGTAGCTGATGTCCACAAGTGTCAGTTCTGTGCTGTGAGCGTGGACGGAGGAACAGAGATAGTCCATTAAAGATTAGTCTGATAAAAGATATAAAAAGCCCAACATCATTAGTCTCCTATTTTGCTCGCCCTCTTCACATTAGCTGAGTACAGAGCTTAAATAATTACACTGGAAGACAGTGATTTCACTTGGCTCATTGTAGGCTGTCCAGATTAGCCGATGACAGGGCCAGTATGCCAACAGAAGAGGGTTTTTTTCACTGTTTTTCTTGCCATTTCTCTCTCTCTCTCTCTCTCTCTCTCTCTCCTTGTCTCATTTCTCTGTCTCTCTGCCACTCTCTTAAAGATACTTTATGCATGGATTAACTCAAAGCCATGTAGACTATACCACGCATTGGCACCCGTCTTCGCAGTGGGACACAGAAAAATAAAAACAGCACTTGCATGCATCCACTCAGAGGAGATAGCCTGTCAGTTAGCACAGATTCAGAGCGGCCTCAGAAGAAGGAGAAGACAGAGGAAGGTTTATAGATTTAGACAAGGCTGTGAGCATTCATGCACCTTTGTCTTCTTCAAACGGATGCTTTCATGGTGAACAGACCCAGTTTACAATCCCGAAGCTGTTCAGATTGTGTCACACAGTCACTGTTTGTTGCTAAATTTTAAATAGGATTCTAAGTGGATAATTTTTGGCATGAGAATGGCAACACAAATGCCACAACGCTCAAACTACCTCAATAGCTCTCTCGATTCTCCAAGGTGCATTCCCGCACTCTCCTGGGGAAGTGCAATTTTCCAGGAGTAGTCTGTTCCATAGTCTCAATTATCTACTTGGTGGCAGATGGAGGACATTTAAACTGCGACGCAGTGTGCGCTTTTGTCTCAGCTAATTGTTAACCGTGGGGACGTGTGCCGCCTCGGCTGCGTGTGCAGAGATTTGCATCTACTGTACCTGACGGAGGCTGCCTCTGACCTTCAGAATAGATTTGTTTTTTGTTTTCGCAGCCATACAGTTTTGTTGAGTGGGCAGGCTTCCTTTTATGAGATGACAAAAACGTTGTTCAGTCAGAACAAATGAGCCTGTCCCCCTCCTCTTCCTCACCCCACCTCCCTCTGTCTCTGCCTCTCTCTCTCTCTCTCTCTCTCTCTCTCCCTTTGTTGTTATTTGCATTAGGAATAAGTCTGCTCATTCCTCCCGAGGCCATCCCCAGAGGAAAGATCTATGAGATTTATCTCACTGTTCAGAGGAAGGAAGATTTAAGGTGGGTCTCTTTAACACTGTCTAACTGGCAGTCTTCCCTGGATGCCACTAGGCTGTTTGTTTTGATGCTCCACTGTTCCATTAGGAACGGCTCAAGAGTCTGTGCCAGTTTCTGTGGGGGAGGGATGTAAATAAATAACATAGCCTTTTACCAGAATGTACACTGTTTAAGTTGAATGAATTGTTTGCAAAACACTGTTTATCTCAGAGGACACAGTCATTGTGGCATGCTGCGATCGTGTTACTCAGTCATCACAACTTGGTTGAGCTAGTCAGTGAGTCCAGCGGGCGTTCATTACTCTCCGTTACAGCTGCTGTGTAATTTGCAGAGGTGACAGTATCATATCCTGCTTACGGGAGACCCAATGAATTCTTACTAATAACTTGGTGAGTAAAAAGCACCTCATCTCCATTCATCCCCCTCTCTCTCTTCTCTTTCTGGTGTAGGTTACCCCTGGCCGGCTGCCAGACCCTGCTCAGCCCCGTCGTGAGCTGTGGCCCTCCGGGGGTGGTCCTGAGCAGGCCAGTTATCCTCAGCATGGACCACTGCTCTGACGCATGCCTGGATAACTGGGCCGTCCGCCTCAAGAAGCAGAACTACGAGGGCGCCTGGGAGGTGAGACAACGCTATAACACACAGCGCAAATCCTCCATAGAAAGACGGAGTTGCCACCCAGTGAATTTGTAAAGTCTTGCCGGACTCAATGAGAGCTTTTCCTTGAAAAAAGTACAAAGTCGCTCAGCAGAGACTTCAACTCACACCAGAAAGCACTCAATGCTCTATAGCAGAGGTAGTTCTGGCCCAGCACTCATCCACTCCATAGGGTTTAAATTATATTGACCAACAGGTGTGTGTGTGTGTGTGTGTGTATGTGTTTTGTGTTTTTCTTTTTTTTTTTCATTGGGCTGGAACAAAAGCCTGCAAGCACCGACACTCTCCAGCTCAAGAGTTGCTAAGCAACCTGTGTCTCAAAACAGAAATTCTCTAAGCAAATTACTGATCCTCAAAGTACTCCTCTGAGTGCTCCTTGACCATTTTTGACCGCTGCTTCCAATTACAGAGCTCCCTCCCCATTTTTCTACCCATGAAATTTGAAAGTAACCAGATCTGCCAGACTCCAATAGGATAGAGTTGGGAAGAACGTTTGGTGAATGCCACACACACACACATATCCACACATCCACACACACATCCACACACACACATGCAAACAAACGCGGTTTGAGGCAGTATACCCATCTCAACAATCCAGCGAGATTGGAAAGGGTGCTGGTGGGCTTTGGAGTGTTAGTAGGTCTTCTTTCATGTTCGATATTGTGCATAAATTATTCAGCCTCCCCGTGTGTGGCGGCGGTGGGGTGTCTGTGGGATGGATTGGCCTGTCTGAGGCAGAGGTTAGACCAGCACTTTTAATCATCGGCCGGACCAAATATAGCCCAACGGCCTGACTGCGTGGCCACCAAAGGAAAAAGAGAGCCAGGTGGACGAGAGGACGAGGATGGAAACCGACCATAGAGAGAGTGTAAAGAGGAGGAGAATCAAAAAGAAACGAGAAAAAAATGGGAAAGGCAAAGTGGACAAGCAAGGTAATGTAGATGTAGAGGAACGATTAGAGAGGACTGGAGACTGCAAAGATGGCTGAGGAAAAGAAGAAAAAGACGCAAAGAGACGGTGAAAATGGACGTGCAGAGGGACTGAGAGGAATGAATTGCCCGCAGAGTGAACACTCAGTGGTGTAATTGAGCTAGCTCGCTCTCTGCTCCACCTCCAAGAAATATTATGATGATGAAAAAGTGAGACTCCATTGTGGTTGCATTGCAAATGAATTGTGTCAATACTAATTCCATTGATGTAGATGGTGTCTCGTTGAATTGATCTTAGAGGAGCTTGCTGGGCCTTTGGCAGGGAGAATACTCTCTTCAGCTTGATTGGCTAATGAGAAGAGTCAGTCAGCTGGCATGATGGGATTTTAGAGAAAATGTTGTCACCTTGGGTCCAATTTGTCCCCATCAAATTAGCCTGGAGAATGGCAGAATGATCTCATAAAGCTATCCCGTACTGTGATGGGATAGGATATTTTCACAAGTATGTCATCTTTATTAGAGATGCATTTGTGATAGAGCGCCTCAGCTCCGCAACAAAGCGTGGAAAAATCCCGTGCTCAAATCTCGTCTTTTTTGTTTTGCTTTTGTCTCCTCTTGCAAATTTAAGTAGCAAATAATTTTCCGACTGCCTTCTGGTGTTTTTCAACACTCGTCACCGTCAGGCGACAGTGTTGTTTTGCAGATAAATTGTCAAGTTGTTTTCACCTTTTTTTTTGACAAATTCCAGATACTGGAGGAAATTCCGGAAATCCCAATAATCCGATATATACCGCACCTCCACAGTCTTTCCTTGCTTCAGAACCATCTATTCTTGCCAGGAATCTATTTGAGTCTCCTTTCATGTCAATTGAGTACCTCGTTCATGCATTATTAAGTAAATTGATGGTGCTCTATAGGATGTGTGGCTTTGTTCGGAGGAATACGTGTCTTTATGTCCATGTGGAGAAAGTGTACTTCAGTGGGAAGGGAATTTGAAGCAAGAACAAAGGATCCTTTTTCTTTTTTGATTCAAACTGGTATTGAGATTTTTGCTATGTAATGCTACATTAAAGGCTCAAGTAAAAGTGTCGCTGTGTTACTATGCAGGGATTTGCTACTGCGCCAAACTACTTTCCTAATAACACTTTTACAAACGCACACACCTACACATGCAGGCATCAGACACTCAGGTAAACACTTTACTCTTCTCCTGTCCTGTTATTTAAGGTAAGAGATCTCCCATTTTTACCTTGTTCTTTCTTCTCACTTCTTCCAGGACGTCCTGCTGATTGGGGAGGAGCTGGTGTCTGAGCCCTACTACTGCCAGCTCGAGGCCGAGACGTGCAGAGTTTTCTCGGAGCAGCTGGGCACCCTCGCCCTGGTGGGGGAGTCCCTGCACATGGGTGCTGCCAAGCGCCTGAGGCTGGTGCTCTTCTCTGACGCGTACTGCTCCACGCTGGAGTACAACATCAGGGTGTACTGCATGGATGACACACAGGACGTCTTCAAGGTAAAATTGTGACAAATGCAGCTCTGCTTGTTTTTTTTCTGTTCAGGCGGGCAATTTCTTGGCCTGCGGTTGCAGAGATGGAGCGGTTTCACAGCAGCTGAGTGATAGGTAGACTATTATGTGCAATAGTATTGTCGCTCACATTGGGAGAATAGTACAAATCAGCACATATAGGAGTTATGTGTAAGTCATGCTATGTTGAACAATATTGCAGGCTCGATTACACCATGTGTGGTACAACTGTGGCTGTTTTTTGGAGCTAAATTCCCCCTCTGTGTCGTTTAAACAACACATATGTCCAGGTTAATAATGGTTCACAGTGCAATCTCTCTGTTTTGCGTACATGTTTCATTCCTTTCATGCCTTCAGTGGTTCTGCTTGAGTGCCGTGGGCCAAGAAGTTTCCCATCACTTTGTTCAACAGCATATTTTGCTTCTCTTTTTTGCTCTCCACATGGACAGAGTATAATCAAGCGCTAATGCCTTCCTCCCTCCCTCGAGGACTGCCTCTGAGAAGCCTGTTAAGATTTCATTTGCATGGTTAATTAGTAAATTAAAAGGAGAGCCTGCCCCAATCTTTTCACAGCAACCCCCGTACTCTCTCTCTCTCTCTCTCTGTCTCTCTCTCGTTCTCTCTTCGTCACTTTCTCTCTCTCTCCGCACCTCTCTTTCTCTCTCCAAGCTGTTCCTCCTCGTCTGACACCACCCACAGCCACAAGTGCCACTTCCCACTCGAGTCCACTTTCGCCGGCTTTAATGGCTGACCTCCTCGTGCTGAGGCTCGCCACCGGCACAATCTATGGATGGCTGGGGGACATAAACAATAAAAGGCAGCGGGGGCTGCGGGGTGAAATTAGCACTTTCACATTCAGGGAGCTGAAGATGAGATGGGAACGGTGCACACGGGCTCTTAGCTGTGGGGTGGGAATTACTGAAAAATCTCGTAGCTTACATCTGTCTTTTTGTGGGTCAATTCTGCCCCTGCTGCTATCTTTCCCCCAGTTTGGGACGGCTATTGCATGATAGCAGGCGTGCTCAGGAAAAATTGTAAGGCTGAGATTAAATGTGTTCCAACATAGAAATAAATGTAAAATGAAGCAAAGAAACTGATGCATCTCTGCAGAGGAAATGCTTTTTCTGAAGATAAATATCAACCCTTTATTTTTTTTTTCTTTACTTGCTATCAAAGCAGAAGTAATGATACGCTTCTTTTTATATATTCAGATCATCGGGTGACCCAGTGTTGTTTTGCTGCAGTGTGACTGTGGAAATGACCTTGTATGTCCTGTGTTGGATGCAGGAAGGCTGCTGGTGTGCAGAAAACTCTTTCTCTCCATCTCTCCCTCTGGCTAGCTCTTGTTGTGCTATTCTTCTGCTCTCTTAGCCAGGAAAAGGACATCTGAGCTTGTTGACTCCAGCACTTATGCTGCCATACTCTGCGGCTCCCTTGACGCCCTTGAGTGCATTAGCTCCCCGTCTCTCACAAAACCTGGTGCTGTGGTAAGCCACGGTGTCTCGGGGGTTTTGTAGTTTTTAGTGAGTGATTTACAACGTGGCCCACACTGTTTAGTAATCTCGACTTCACACTGCTCTTGGTGCCATTATGGAGGGAGCAATTCATTTAGAAAGTACATTAACCACTTTGAGTGGAGATTAAACTTCCCTGGAGAGGTTCAGCCTAATCACTAATCACTATCTTTAAAATGCACCATTTATGATTAGACTTTCACTATGGCTTCCATTAGATTTAATTGTGGTGTGTAACAGTGGTGAAGTAGCAGTAGGTGGTACAATAGAGAGGCACAGCAGCCTTTATTTTTTTAATGTTTGTGTTGATGAACAGACTGCCTTCAGCACATGCGAATTTAAGACGGCATTTGCAGCCCGCTAAGGCACTACACCTCATTTTTCAGACAAGAAGTCAACTTTTCATGCATTACACAGGCTGTACTTCTGATGGAAGATGATAAAAACCAAAAGGGCATTTCTCTGCATTTCTCTTCGCTGTTCACCGGCAGGGAAAACTGTAGAAACCAACAGAGTTGCCGAGGTTTTCTCCGCAGTCTCCTCGCCAGCTGTCAGTCTGCTCTGACAAGCCTCCATCAGCGAGAATGACATACGCACACAAACACACACCCACAAACTCGCGCACACATACAAGCGCACTACACTTACTTGTAAGCACGCTGCACCATGCAATCTCTTATCTCCCAATTACAGCAGATTAGAACCAATGTTATTGTCTTTGATCCTAAGTGTGCGGGGGCTCTGGGGAAACAGTGACATTTCCGTCTGATGCTTGCCGTATGTTAGCAGGGCTCTGCCGGGACCAATTAAGTTAATATTTAATGTGCGTCCCACTCTTGATGGGCCCAGCCAAGGCTGGCACAGCAGCAGAGGAGACATGATCGGCGTTTGGTAGCGCCCTCACTGTGCACTCAGTTGTTCCTGGCTAGACCTGTGGGAGAGCATCACTGATGTTCTGCCATCCAACAACTGATTGAAACACTTGCAGCAAACCAAACCTTCGATTCGGTTCAGAGATAGACCTAACACCAACATCTAATTAAACTGGGAGGACGCCAACAGAGGTGTCCTTTTTTTTTTTTTTTTTTCCGGGAGTGGAATATTCTGCAGCTAGTTCATTATATTTAGCTGTGATATTTAGAATCTGACAGCTTTCGGTATGAAGGACAAAATGCTCAGTGTGTTTTCCTCTAAGCATAACCCGTGTTTGAACGGTGGAACAATGGAAAAATATCCTGGCGTTATTGATAAATAAATGTTCTTCTTTAACACCCACATGTCTGTGTTTTGAAAGGCCAGTGTTGTTCTACAGCTTAAAAAACATCTCAAATGATTTATGAACCACCCACTTTCTGTCACATTTATTTTTTTTCTGAGGTGGAAGCCAGTTTTTCTTTATTATTATATGGAGTTTTTGATGGACCACCACAAACACTAAAAGTAGGTTTTGTAACTAATACTGTGTGAGACTTTTTTTTTTTTTGCCACTGCCAGCCATTTGTTAGTGAAATGTCCGGTTATTTGATTTAATGTCAAAAATATTGTACAGACTTTCTTTGATCATCTTACTTTTCATCTGTGGCAATAATCAGCTGAGAAATTGTCTTAGAAAATTTAGTTTATGCCCAAATATCATACATACAAAACAAATTGCATCATCAGTTTAGTTTGCATATGTTAGCAAGCTAGCAAGCTGAATTATGATGATATAAAAGTTGTATGCATTAAACCTGCTTAATATTTGCTTATTAGCATTACCATTTGGAGCAATAAGCATGTTGTGCTTATGTGTAGCCTCATACTGCTAGCCTGGCTGTAGCCTCTTAAATTAGCATTGTGATGAGTTAAAGTGACATATAGCTGCTATAAATTTGACCAAATCCTAAAACTGGCCTCAGATCATGAGAAAATGTTTAAGGGAACCCTTTGTACTTCCAGTGTTGTATTTAACACTCCAGGATTTATGCCTTCATCAATATTTATGTAATGAGGTCAAGACATATTGCTTTTTGTCTCTTGATTGTAAAAATGTATGTTCAATTGTTACACTGGTGTTTAATTAACGTCTAACTGGTTAAATAGGGGCTTCTACATTTCTTTCTATGGCATTTGACCTCAAGCTATTATTCTGATTTCTGTTTAAAGGGGCTCATAAACTGTTTATGTGCTCCCTCTACAACGTTGATCTCTTATTAGCTCCTAAAGCAGCGAGCTGCAGAGGCAGAAACTTTTTGCTTTTATGTATTAAAGGCAGAAAAAACAGCATGCAAAGAGTGTAATACATTTTTTTTTTATCCCTCCATCAGAATAGTTACTGGCAAGGAATTCTGTAGAAAAAAATAAAAAAAACAGTAGAGCAAAGCCCAGTAATTGCTGGCATTACGTTAAAGAAGACAGTCAGCTTTATCACTGTGCCCAGCTGAGAAATTGTTTCCATATTATATTTCTGTGTTCCTGTGTGCTGTTTTCTCCCGTCCAGCCCTGTGATTTATCAGGCAAAATGTGCATCTTTTCCCAAGCAAACACGGTCCCAATTTATAACTGAGCAGACAAGTCCCTTCTATTTGTAGTTATTAATCAGAGTTGACTGTAGCGTGCACGGCCACTGGAGCTCAGACTGATAGACTCTCAGTCAGAGAGGAAAAGCCTGTCACATCCTGCTGACAAATACACAGATTTATGGAGCCCACATAGCCAGGCTACTCTCTATAAACAAATGCATTTGCCTGAAAAGAGCAGCTCTGAAAATGTATTGCTGCAATGAATGCACATTTTTTAAACGCATGCGGATGCAGCATCACTAAGAGAGGAAGGGTGAGGATGAGTTTATGAGGATATTAAAGCCTGTGCATCTCTTCATGTTTCAGCTGACATGTAGCTTGACTAATTAAGTGATCAAACGTTAGTTATAATCCCCATCAGAGCTGGTTAAGTTAATCAGTTTATTACAGCCAGAGCAATGGAGGACCACATGTAGTAGCTTGACCTTGCTGTGAGGAAAGAAGAATAATTTAATCTGCAGCTTTGAACCAGTCCAGTTCTTTTTTTTACATATATATTTTTATAGGCCTCCGCTAATGCTTTGATTTGTTTAGACTGCTTCTTTTGCTGCATCTGATGTCTGGCTGTGTTTTTTTTTTGTTGTTGTTGTAAGAGAGAGTTTGGTGCAGCAACTAACCTCTTTCTGTCAGCACCAGCCCAAAGAGATTAGCTATATGAGTGTCTCTTGTTTCCCAGTGGAGCCCGGCCCCGGTCCATCACAGTCCCAGCCCTGGTCGAAGCCAAGAGGATAGGAGGGGGTGGTTGAGGAGAGGGGTGGGAGATGAATGAGGGTGGGAAGGGGGTTTAAGTCATAGAAAACTGTGGCCATGATTGCCGTAATCCTGTTATCTCTCCTGCTAAAGCTGGCCACTCCAGTGACCTGGAGACACAAATGTTAAGCTGCCTCTGTCTCTCTTCTCTCTTGCTTCTGCTCTTTTCACTCCACCCTGCTCCATCTCACTCTCTTTAGCCAGCCTCATTGAATGTCAGGGGGTGGTCTTGGCTCTGCCTGACTCTAAATTCACAGTCTTCACACACACCACAGGCTATCTCGAATTCCGTCAGAACAAAAGGGGTTTTTCTCCTGCAGCACTTGAACTTCTCGCCCATCTCATGCATCTTAATGTTTCCACGGTTGTACAGGGTCAGGGTGTCCAAGAGAAGCTGCTCTTCTTTCCTACTCTGAACTGAAGCACAACTTAGGCTGGAGTTGATGATTAATATGTGATTGGATAAACTAATTCAAAACCTTGCATTGTTTTCCTCCAGACAGAGTAAATAATACAGTCAAATTTAGCTTCTCATCTATTAGCACGCGCACACTGTCATTTGTTAACAGGATAATGGGGCGTAAAGAGGGCCATTATTCTCTCAGTCCAGAACATATGCTGAGACCCTGCACAAAAACACACTCCAGTACACACACCAAGACACACACTCACCAGCACTCAGGCGCACATAAACATTTTACCAGGGAGACAGCGTCATTTGCACACTGTTGTGTACTTCAGCCTCAGTAAGCTCAGCGTCCCTGTCAGGTAGCAGGATGTCCTAGACCCTGTTTGATGGTAATCCTGCCATGTCAGCCTTGAACCTGACACACTGCTGGACTGGCCGGTTAGTATTCACCCTAGTAGCTGTATGTTGATAATAAGATAATTGGCATTCTGTACTCTTTCTCTTGCTAGCAGGCCTATAGATTTGCTGCTATAGGTCAAAGCCCTGATCAAAGTCCACCATTCCCAATTTGCAATGCTAATCATCCCCAACAAATAATTGTGCTTAAGAACTGCATTAAATGAACCCTCTCTGGAAACCCTCGTGGTGTGACTTTTTGTCTGTGTAAGAGACATAATAGCAGAGGGCTTTTAATTCTGTGAAGAATGCGCTGCCCCCTGTCATTAACTCATTAGACCTCGACGCTTTGATTCAGAGCCATTGTCTGACCTTCCCACTCAGAGTAAGTGGGCTGGGTAACATCACAGGGCTCCAGCGTGGCAATGCAGCGAGGAAAATACTCGAAGCAAAAACATACAGTCAACATTACTGTACATTTTTAAATGTTCAGTGGTGTTTGTGTGAAAGGAATGAACCAATGCACATGCACGAATCAACATAGATAATCACAAGGGGGCATAATTTTCCTGTTAACACGAAGATGAGCACTGAGCAAACATGGAAATTAGCAATGCGCTGAGCAAACATTGAAATTCAATTCTCAGGATGAACCCAAAAGTGCTCATTCAGTGAAGGAGAGAGCACATCAAATATCAAAAGTAGGTAGATTCCAAATGGATAATTAACAGCTTCCTTTCCATTATCAGAACCAGTCGAGCCCATTCCTGGGAAAGAGGGCAGAAAATTGAATCAGTGTTGTGCAGATGGAAATTACTGCCATTCTCCACCTTAATTAGATGTCTTTGCTCAAATCATACCATGGGCAACCACGCTGGCATGCAAAGCTCAACATATGGCTGCCATCTATACACACGTTTCCCTCCCGGAGCCGTTGTCTTTGAGATGCCTTCTAGACTCTGCGGCGTATTGTGGCCACTTGTTTTCCCTCTGCTGCCATCTTGTTTCCCTCCTCAGACAGATTAAAAGAACATATCTTATTTCTGAGGTCTTTTTCTCACCACTAATTTCAGAGGTCTGTTTTTCCCTGTTGTAATATGCTCCACTGATATAAGTGTGATGCGGCACGTGTGAACGCTGTCCAAAGGGCTGGATTCTTCAAGACTTGTTCAGCACAATGCATCCCATTCAAACCCAATTGATAGATCAGAGGAAAATGCGGCAGATATTATCATCCCATTCCAGATGGTCATTTGGATGGCAACAAATGGTCCACTGAGCAAGTCCCACAGAGATTAAAATATTAAGCATGCATTTACAAATCTCTCCTGGCACAAAAACAAAAATGAAATTAAGGAGATTCGCCATGCGAGAACAATGAGCAGTTGACTAATGGCTCGTTCACTTACTCCATCACAGCCCAGGTAGCTAGTAGGCCAGGATGGCTGCAGTATTTGCATGCTAATGCAGTCGCTGGAAGCTGGGCACGCACACTGAGGCAGGGGATCAACCTTGTGGTGACATTAAAGCCTTGTGGAGACAAGTTGGTCCAGCCCGCTGCGATGGCATGCAGGGACGCTATCATCCTGTCTTAAGATGTGCTGCACCCCCGCCTCACGCTTGTGCTGTTATGTGTGTGTGTGTGTGTATGACTTAGGCTACTTTCAGGGACACATTTCAGACTCGGGACTAGTTAATTGGGGACGGCTGGTGCAACTGGCGACAGCAGCCTTGTTCTTAATTGGGAAACAGCTGATTTTTTTCTGAGGTGGAAAAAGTTCATAACCCTCCACCGCAACATTTTCATCAAGTATTAGCATCGACAGGGGAGAGGAGTCGGATTTTTTACATCCAATTTGAATGTTCGTAAAATTAAGATCAATGTCCAGCAAATGCATGATATTATACTTTCCTGTAATAAATCATTTTTATTTAAGTCACTGGGACTTGGGCTAGGTGAGTAGTGGTTGTGGTTAGAGTTTATGGTTTATGATTAAAGTAGAAAAGTCTTGAGGAAATGGATGAACAAGCCTGTTCCTTTACTTTTTGTGTTAATCTGTCTGTGTCTTGTATGTTTCTTGATCATATCTTTTGAATTACTTTATATTTCTCTGTATGTATCTGTGTGTGCACATTTACAAAATCTTGCTCCAAACTGTACATTTTTGTGTTTGTGTGATGCATCATGAAAACTGTAAACGGGAAACCAACACAATTATGGATTGTTTTGCATAATGTCGCTTTGTGACTGTGGTGGTAAATGTGTTTCCTCTGAGCTCTGACACCTCTCTCTCTCTCTCGCTCTCTCTCTTGCTCTCTCTCTTTCATCAGGAGGTGATGCAGATGGAGCGGCAGCTCGGGGGTCGACTGATTGACGAGCCCCACGTCCTGCTTTTCAAAGACAGCTACCACAACCTGCGACTGTCCATCCATGACATGCCCCAGGCGCACTGGAGGAGCAAGCTACTAGCCGGCTACCAGGTGCGCTGGGCCGCCCTTTTGGGGCTGCAGGGGCAGGGAGTCACTCCAGATCAGAGAGGGAGCAAGGAGATGTAATACAAATGCCCGGATGAATCTGTCAAATTTGTGTGTCAGCAGTTATAGGGCTTTCTAATGCATTTGTTTGTACACTCAATTTAAAATCCACATCGTCTCAGGTTATTTTAAATCAGCCATCCAGAGAAATGAAAGAAGAATGGAGTACGTGTTGGCAAAAGGGATGTTGCAGAGTAATCGGAAGTGTCTCAGGCGCAACTTTTTATTGTTAATGAGGGCTCATGGTGGAGTTGTCTCTGTGGAAAGTGGTAATTTTTAGTCAGTACACAGTTTTAATTAAGTATATTTTGGTTTGGCTTCAGTTGATCACTTTAAAGATTCACAAAAGATGTACTTTCTCTAGTTTGCTAATAACCTTTCTTGGCACTGTTTGCAACTGTAAGTCATTGTTGAAGTTAAGGGAACTTATATTAGTGTGTGGCTGAGTGTGTGTGCACCTTTGCACGTAGATAGTGTGTTTTGTCCTTTTGTGCCTGTGCATGAGGCTGTATATACGTGTGCATGTTGGAGCTGAGTTGTGTGCACTAACCCAGAGCTAGGAGCTGATTGATTATCCTAGCTGCCGCTCTCTCAAAGGGAGCTCGGATGAAATATAGAGCAGTATGTAAATATCTGGGACTTCTTGGAAGCGACACTGCACTCCCCACACCTGCTTGGCCCACTGCACCGCAGCCCGGCAACAGAGACACGAGGGCTGTTCAAAGAGGACTAGAAAATGTTCTGGCTGCAACTAAGCACTGAGCACCAGGTCCCCAAAGAGAACACACAGGCTGTGCCAAGCAAGCAGCGGCAGCAACAATGCACCCAGAACAGAGGCTTATTCCTCTGGACTGTGCCTGTTCATTTGGAAGTGTTATTCCCCTCTCAGCAGTGCGGTCAAAAAAGGCCTTTGGTCTCCCTGGGGCCCCCGTGGAGACTTGCCGTTTCACCCTGCTCATACAATTCCCCCCTCCCCTTCAACCATCTGCCTGGGTAACAGTGCCCCCGTTTGGTCAGCGGCATGTACTGCAGCCCCACTTCACACTCAAGTTCTTGTCAGCTGTTGAACTTAGGGTGAAGTGAGGCGTTAGAGTGCCCTGATTTTTTTTTTTCCAGTTACCTCTGTGCTTCTCTTGGGATATGCAAATGATGCATGAATATGGAGCAACGGAGAGAGAGATGTAGAAATTGTCAGCCTTGAATAAATTCAGCCAAACACTCCCCAGTATCTGTTTGCTAGATGGAAGCTGCTGCTGTACAGTGATTTCACTCAAAGCTATTATGCATACATATATATCTCTATGTCACATGCTCCGCTTTACAATAAAGTAGAGCTGTTAACATTTAGCATTATTCGTAGCCCTGGGCAGAAATGCATGTACAGTATATACTTAAAAGGGATGAAAAAAAATCATAATCTCATGCAAGAAATATAGAATAAGGTTTTTTTTTCCTTAAAATGCTAGTCGATTGTTACTGAAATGATCTCAGACAGCTGGGAAAGCTATTAACCTCATTTAAAGATGCTCTCTGTCACATTATCCCCCCTTAACTTACCTGAATGTTGTCAGTCTGTCGCCTCAGGTATATTTAGCCACTTTCACCTAACGATGACAGCTTATGTCAGTGTAATTAATGATGATTTCGGCGTATTCAGGCAGGCGGTCCTGTTACCGCGTGTTTCAGACATGCACTCCTGATTGTGCTGCTGCATCTTCTTTCTGCAGGAGATCCCGTTCTACCACATCTGGAACGGTTCCCAGCGGTACCTGCACTGCACGTTCACCCTGGAGCGGCTGAGCCTCAGCACCTGCGAGCTCACCTGCCAGCTGTGCGTGTGGCAGGTGGAGGGGGAGGGACAGAGCTTTAGCCTCGACTTTAACATCGCCAAGGTAACTTGAAGCGCAAGTACTCGCTGAGAGCCAGCAAGTCACTGCCACAATTTAGCATTTTTATTTGTCGCAAAGGAGTTGTTTTAATGCTGGGGTGAGAAAAAGGTTTGTTTTCTCAAGGCTGAACTTTGTGGTTTTTTTTCTCTCCTATCAGGACACTCGAGCTGTGGACACTGAATTTCTGCTAATGGACAATAACACCACAGCTCTGGCAGGGCCCAGCGCTTTTCAGATCCCGTACCTCATCAGGCAGAAGATCTGCAGCAGCCTGGACGCCCCTTGTCCCAATGGAGCTGACTGGAGAATGCTAGCACAAAGACTCAAACTTGAGAGGTAAGTACCAGCTGTACAAAACAGCAGTAACTCTTCTGAGCGGTGATGACAAAGACACAAAGAGCTGCAGCTGAGCCACATTTATTCAAACCCTGTGGGGACGGAGGACGCACAGCAGTTTGTGTTCCATATTTGATCGCAGCTCGTTTAAAATAATGAACATGTAATCACACTGATTGTGAAGGGTCACACTCATGTAGAGGTTAACATGGAACTATGAAATTGCACTTGTACAATCAGTGTAAAGTGCATCACTGCAGTCAAGTGTTTTTCACTTCTGTTTGGGTAAACAAGGTTCTGCCTTAGCAGACTAATCCCCTATTTGACACAGCTAACATTATGGGATTAATGTGGACTTGATGGATACAGCTATCACTTCTGTAGGAAAACACAACCCCCCCTTCCTTCTCTGTTTTTTTTTTTTTTTTTTCCTTGAGAAACAGGTAAGCAGCTTAAAGTCTGCAGCTAAACTTGTACCTGCTACATTCCGCTTAACAGTTGTAATTGGAAAGGAAGCGAGCGAGCTGCCCATCAGCGGCAAAAAAAAGACAGAGTAGATCTGGATCGGTGCCGAGCTCAGAGAGTACTGTACTTTATCACCTGTAACAGAAAGGAGGCAGGCATCGATCCCTTATCCTCCAATTTAATTTCTACCTTGTAATGAAATCAAATAGGTACACTTAATTTTGTCCAATCAACTTTATTTACCTCAATTAATCACAAAGTAAATTGATGCACTACGGGTTTAACTAGCAATGTTTTGCTCGACATAATCAATTCTCATTTAGGCCTTAGGAAGGAACAACTGCTCCGTTGTTTGATCTGCCCTTAACAAAATGTTTGCTGAAAAGGCAGTGGCTCCTTGGCATTCTGTCACGCTGTTATTTCTGTGTTTGTTTCTGTGTGTGTAAAGTGTTCAGACCGAGTGGAACGGGCCCAATCAATAAAACTTAAAATGCCAAGAACCTTTTATTTGATCTTTCTCTCCTAAGACTGTGCAAACGGCTGTGTCTGAGCCATACAAGATAAGCTCGTGTTTCACACGGTGAGGTGAATAAGCCTGGCTGACACGTCGGACGCTAAGCTCTGTCTGTTTTATCTGAATAATGACACAGAGGTTTGTTCCCGGACGCCTTTCTTTTTTTTTTTTTTTTTATCTTTTTTTTTTTTTTTTGACCACCACTTTGCTTTGTTGTGCTCTCTCCGACGCAGAGGGAAAGCTTTGTGCGCTATAAAATCCAATTGACTCAAAATAGCAGAGTGACACTCTGTTCTCAGTGTTTGTGTACCGCCAAAGCAGCCATGTTTATAACCATCACAGAAAGCTTCACTTGACAAACAGAGGATACCAGGAAGTAATGGACTCCATCTGACCTTTCTTAAGGTAGAAAGTACTTGGTGGCTTTATGGGCTTCCTTTCTCACCCCCTCCCACTTGGCAAAAACACCCCCAACACAACACAATCCCCCTTTGTGCCAAGAGTAAACGCTGGTCTCGTTTTTTTAACGTCGCGTGCTCTACATAGCAGTTAAGGCCCCAGACATTTTGAGAACAGAAAAAGGCCATTAAATCAAACAAGCGTCCTCGGGTTCTGCAGGGATCAGAGTCCCACTCAACATCAAATATACAGCTGGCAGGGGCCACTGCTTTGTTGTCATTGATTGGGTTTGATCGTAAAGGTTCTGCCCCTAAAATGGAAAAGGTCACTTCCGACTTAACAGTGAAAGTCCATATAAGATTTACTATATGGGGATTTAGGGCCAATTTCAACATCAGATAAAGAGAAATGAGGCTTATGTTGTTAAGCTTCAAATGAAAATTGCCAGAGATTTCGTATTTGATGGCAGTTTCAAAAGCTGCACTGTGTTCTTACACCTTTTATCATTTTTTTACTTAGTTCCTCAAAACAGCATATGTGGATGTTGTGGTACAACACAATAAAACTTGACATTGACAGAGTTACAAGAAGAAGCACAATAAAAAACGTGGCTGAATAGCTTTTCCTCTCTGACTCTGTTGGTGTACAGCAAATGAGAGACTGTCTCTGTTTGATATGTGCACATGGCCTGATACAATAAAAATCCCTCATTGTTCCTCCTTTTTTCTTTTTTTTCCTTTTTTTTCTTTTTTTTTCTTTTTGCTCCTGTCTCCACAGACACATGAGTTTCTTTGCATCCAAAGCGAGCCCCACCTCTGTGATCCTGGACCTGTGGGAGGCACAACATTTCCACAGCGGCAACATCAACCAGCTGGCCACAGTCATGGCTGATATTGGCAAACAGGAAGCCATGATATTCCTGGTCTCTGATGGCGAGTGCTAACCCTGAAAAGGGGTTGAGAGACTGGCGCAGAGGAAAAGTACAGAACACAGCAACACACAAATACACAAACACACAAACACACACACACACACACACATACAGACAGACAGACACAAAACAAAAAACAATAACTGCAGCAGGAATCAAAGAGCAGAGCTGTCCCAGTGTCCCTCTTCTTCACTTTAGAAGATAGTAAAGGGTTTATGTCGGAGTGAATCCCAGAGTAAAAATCTTTAAACAGACCAAATGAAGGAAAAGGAAGAGTTTGGGTGTGTGTGGAAATGTATCCATGAGCTCAGTAAAGGCGAAACCCTTTATTTTCCATCAGATTCAACTTCAATTAGTTCACACCACTTTAATACTTTACAGGTGACTTTAAATCAACTTCATGCCTTTTATATAAATAGCCCGTTAATGGCTAATAAGGAGCAATATGCAAACATAATGCTATTATGAATGGCCAATATTGCAAATTCAATAATCTATTTTTGAAACTAGGAAATTATTACGTATGAAATAAAAAGGGATGTAATAAAAAGGTGTCTAGTCATTTCAGGTTCAAGAGAACAGGCGACATATGCAATTGGCAGGTTTGTTAATAAGACATTTTCTGTGGATGCACTGGTTGGAATTTTTCAGTCCTGATGCGGATGACCTCAGCTTTGGGTACTGGCTGATTCAAAGGCCTTTTCCAACAACATGAACACAAACCGGTTCCATTCTGGTTCCTACACTTGATTTTGAACCACTTGTAGCGTTTTAACCAAAAAAAGCAAAATTGATTTAGAGCCCAGAACGTATGGTCCCAAATGGAACCGAAAAATAGCTGGTTTTCTTTGGGAATTGAAAAGGGCATGACATATTTTGTTTTGGTTCATTTTCATTGTGCTGCATCTTTTGTTGTCGGCATATCCTTAATTACACCAGCCCTGCTAAAAACTGATGGCAACCCGGACTGGTTTGCTAGAAAGTACCAAGGTTCTGAGGATCCTGAACGGAACCGGTTCAAGCACCAGAGCTTAATTTAATGGAAAACACCAATGAGGTACTGATCTTGCATCAGAGTACACTGTGTGCCTCGGTGTAGAAAAGACCGGCTTCACCTCAACAATGCTGTCCTAACTTTGTAAAACAAAATGTTACAAAAAAAACCCCTCCCAAATGGTGAAAATCTGGTACCAGATCAGCTCACTGTCCCCAGTACCCAATGCAGCTGTCTCAGTCAGTATCAGACTGACATCAGTGCATCTCTGGCATTACTGAGCACATTTTCAACAAGGTCATCAGGGTCTGTGAGCGTCCCCTCCCAAACCCAGTGACACTCTACACATGAGCACCTCACATGTGTCATTATCTGTTTCCTAAAACACACACACACACACACACACACACACACACACACTCACACACGCATACAGATGGCTTGTAGCACATCCTGGATTTGCAGGTTTGAAATAGATTGTATGTCAGAGGCCCAAAAAAAAACCTGTCTCATCTTGTTTGTGTGTGTGTTTCTTTTGTTTTGATTTTTTTTTTTTTTTTAAGTCCAGCCGGTATCACTACTGTGAATGTAACATCTTGACATCTTGATTCAGCAAGACGCTTCGCAGCTTTCCTGCTTCTAAATCAATATATGTGGGGTTTGGGTTCTTTGAACTTTTTTTTTAAGGGAGGAGTGAGTAATATCTACAGTAAAGTTGTGTTTCAGAAGCCATTTCTATGTTTGATCCGTCCAGTTTATTTTACGTCTTGTGATCCACCAATCGTTCATTGTGGCGTTCTTCTGTTTCAATTCCCACCGCTAACGTAGGAGCCATAGGGCCGAAAGGCATCGCAGCTGCATATATGTGAACACTGAATGTCGTCGAGACTCATTTCTAAAATGACATTTTCCTCCTGATGACATTAAATCTGTAGCAGAGAGGATGTTAAACATAAAAGCATGGCCAAGAGGGTTATTATCACATATGAATAATGCAGCACACTTTCCCACAGAAGATCTGACAACACAGTCTTCAAAAATCTTCACCAGATTACTCCCGTTGAAAGGGTAGCTGTGCATCTTTGATTTTATAATTCATAAAGCAATGTTGGTGGGAATTCTGTATTTGCTGTGTGGCAAACTGTATTTCCACATCAGAGAAAACGCCTGTCTCTCAGAGAAAGTAAAGAGTGGCTTATACATTGTGTCACGCCTCTGCTCACAAAAGATGCTTTGAAAGGAACTTGTTTCTGTTTTTATTTCCAGCCAGGATGGCAAAAATGATCCAGCAGATTCATGCAAGAAATCATAAACTGCAACTACGCACTTGCTTATCATATTTTTGCTACTTTGCATTAATCACTGCTGCTGTTGTTTTGTTTTTTTTTATTATTATTATTATAAATGGATCCGTCAGTCAGGCAACATAAAATACATAGTATCTTTAAAGTCCTGTGGTTCAGTAATTATGCTTTTAAACGTGTGAGCAATCCCAGACTAGCCATAGTTCTCTCCGTCTGCCTCAGGGTTGCATGTGAAGCTGTCTGTTAAAGTTGTGAAGAGAGCCCCTTTTTCATTCAGTCCCCTCTTATTGGAACCGAAAGCAAAGCCCATGCTACCAGCTCCAACGGCTTCAACCTTTACCACGAACTGGAGCCTCTTTTTATGATTGTCAGATATTTGGAATGTACATTTATGTTTCCCAGTAGTGGGGGAAATTGTGTCTCTTTTGTTTTGTTTTTATTTTTTTGTTCCTTTTTAAAAGGTTTATTTGTAACTGTGTGGCATCTCAACACTTATTAGCTCTTTAGCCCTTTTTTTTAAAAATTTTTCCTCTTAATGAAATTTGCCACCTCTTGACCAACAAGTTTTTACAAACCCTTGTGCTATTTGATGTAGAGATGCCATGAAATCAGATTTTACCTTTTTATTCACTTTACGAAGCCCTTGCATCCTTGGACCAAGCCCCTTTGAGACAAAAAACAATTATCACCTTAGATAAAAATCTTTTCATGTTGAAATGGATCACGTCACATGTAATATGTAAATACTTTTTCTATACCAGCCCTGTGCTGTCACTTTGCATACTGTATATCAGCAGAATTGGTAACCAAAGTTTTATGAATATCATTTGAGGCCACTACATCCTCATCTCGTATCCATTAGATATCGTTTCAGCGTTGTTTTACTCGCAGCTAGTAAAGAATTAGTCAGTTGCTGTCTCTTTTTTTTTTTTTAAACCTGCAGACTTCAAGTCCGAAACATTTTTTTTCTCTCATTTTCCCTGCTTTTACCTTTGAGGCAAGTTAATGCTGTTTGTTCAAGCAGTAATGTGTGTCAGTTTATCACTTTGTAAAGAAATGTAAATTATATTTTAATATGAAGCCAAAAAAAAAAAAAGACACTTAACTGGCGCAGCATTTGTCAAGTCTAAACCGTGACGTGTTTGCCTATATACTGTTCTATGGCGATCTAGCAGTGAAGACTTTTTGCAGTGTTAAGGGTTTAGAGACTGTTTTACAGGAAGTTCCTATACATATTTCGTTCGTTCCGTACTCTGCATATGTCTACCTGATTCTTTCTCTTAACTGTAAGCATTTAAAACGCAGAATGGAAACAGTCGCTAATGCTTAGTAAATCACTGGGACTGCGTGGAGGCTAGTTGGAGAAAAAGGACATCAGTTCTTGGACGCTGACGAGCCAGTGTTAACGCAGCATGTTTCGATGAGCCATGGCAGTTGTACAGTCAGACTTTGTGTGAAACTCGATCACCCCTGTCATTGTCTTGGATGTGTTGTCTCAGCACATTTCAGTAATGTAATTCACCAGCCGCCAGGATGTTCAGCATCTATCTTCACATCTAACTTGTCCGACAAATCTGCAATTACTGCGTGTGTGTGTGTGCGCGATGACTACAGCTCCCTTCATGATGAAGTCTGGGCCTGAAAGTTGTGTGTTGAGACTCGTGTCAGTGACATCAGCGCTTTGTTCAAAGGTTTTTAAGTTTACTCCCAAATTATGGGGGGGGAATTGCTACATCTCACAACTGTACTTTTTGTGTCACTCAGTACTATTCAGTGTCAAGGACGTGTGTGTGTGTGTGCGTGTGTGTGTGTGTAAGAGTGTGAGTGTGAGACTGGGTGTGTGTGCACCTCCCTGTCACTCTGACTGATGTGTTTTCTTTATGAACTAAGAACAATAGACTTCTGTACTTGTGAATGGTTTTTCTATTTAGTTCCTTGATTCAATGTTCCTTGCCTTTCTGCAAGTCAAAAATGCTGTATTTATTACATGCCACAGCGCTTATGCAATTGTATAATCCTTCTGTTTGTTTGTTTTTTTAACCTTTTGTGTTCCTTATCGTCAATGTAAATTGTTGTCAAACCTTTTGTGGCAATGGAAAAACTTCTGCTACGGGAGATTTTCTGTACTTTTTTGGACAATGATATGGATTTGTGGGTAGAATTTTGGAAATTCGTTTCTAAGTGCTTTCAAGTATTTACTTGGCCTTATGTATATATATATCTATGACATTTCAGAAAGGTATGTATAGTAATTCAACCTGAAATTGTTGTAAATAAATTATATATTGTTAAATCAAGGACTGGATATTTTTACTTGATAATAAAAAATTGTCGCTCATTCGCTAATTATAAAGGACCATGACTGTGCTACTGAATGTTATTTGTAACTGACTTCATGTATATTGTCAAGCTTCAGATAAACATCATTCTGACTAAAAAATATGCAGTTTTGGGAAAAGTTTGACATTTTAAAAAGATACTGTGAAACACACAATGTCAACAAGATTTGCATAACGTAAGGAGTGAGAGCTAGTCCATAAAACAGCTAGCAAGTCTCTATTTTTTTAATTTTAATTTTTTAAAGAAAGTGACACCTCTGTAGATTACTAATTAGCAAGATTAATCTAGCTGGTGGTTTAATATGCAGAAAAATGGAAATGTAAAAATAGCAACTATTTATTGCCAACAACATCTAAATATCTGGCTGCAAGCCAAGACATCATTTCTTGTAAACTACAATTTGTACATAGCTGTGGTCACACGCAGGACTGTACATGTAGGGGTTGAACAACGACTTGAGAGGAACTTTAATCCAGATGACTTTAATAATTAAATGGATATTTTAAAATGTACTTATTTCGCTACCTAGAATGTTGTGGGGATTCACTTGGGTGCTTGTTAGGGCTGCAAAGCTCTTTGTTTGAATCTTGGTTTTAAGTACTTATTGTACTCATAGCCCTTAAGAAAAAGTCCATTATCCTGCTGTTGG
>JAQNCA010000032.1:8802158-8816613 GCA_029783725.1 Acanthurus tractus | reverse complement strand
CTCTTTGTTTGAATCTTGGTTTTAAGTACTTATTGTACTCATAGCCCTTAAGAAAAAGTCCATTATCCTGCTGTTGGTGAGAGCAAAGGTAGTCAAAACAATTGTCAATACCAAATCTTACACATGGGTTCACCTTAGATTCACTTGTGTCCAGTGATCTCTTCCAGCACATGGCATTACTGATTTCTTTTATTTGAAACATCCAGCAGCTATAAAAACAACACTTACAGGCCCATTCTGAAGCAATATAAATACATTAAACCATGGCTGAAAGCACTCTAAGGAACAATTACAACATCACAGAAAAATAAGGGACGAAAATGACCTTTTGAGTTTTCTTTCATTAAAATGTCCAATAAATGAAATTTTCAAAGCTTTTTTTTTTTCTTTTTGAAATCCTTATATTAGTGTGAAACATTTAAAAACAATGACAGAACGCCCCTCACACACATTTGTGACTGTCAAAGTTTGATCTTTGAAGAATTATTACATCACTTAACGCAACAGTTATTAAGTGCAGTGTGTGCTTGGATTTGCAGGAGCTTAAGTGATTACTAAAGCAGCGAGTTCTTCTGTGGAGAGGTGCAGGAGTCCAGTCAAGCAGAAATGGGACACCCCCTTTTCCGCTTGACTGGACCCCCATTAGGTTAATCGCCACTGCAGTTAGAGTCGATGAGTGTGCAGGGGTCCTGAATGGGGCCACCACTTCTCTACACTTAGTGGAGAGAAGTGGTGGCAGATCATTAGTGTGGCAGATCATTACTGCAATACATGAAATTATCAGAGGTTAAGTGACTCCTCCAACTAAGAAGATAGTGACATGATCTTTCTTCAGAGTGAACAAAGAGGAGATTAGAAAAGGGGGGAGTATTTTTCACTAACAACTATAATTAGAGTTACTGTCCAATCTACAAAATGACTAAGTCAACAAGTTAGTGATGGCATGAAATAATTCCTTGACTACTTCCAGTTATAACAACACAGCATTTGGTATTACAGGCAGTAACATTTGAACTGTCCTAACAGCACAGTAAGGTAACAGTGCATGATGCTAACATTAAGCCTCAAATACAGAAGCAAAGTCTGCAGGATAGAAGAAGACAGAGTTTAAACTAGGTGTGTGGTTGGAAAAAGTGTGCATGAGTGTGCCAGAGGGCGGAGTGGGGTAAAGAGGAAGGAGAGAGGGCAGCGTTCCTTCCTCTGAAGATGCAGCTCGCTCGCTCGTTCGCTCACACTGGAGCGAAGGCATGGCCTTTGCACAGGGGCTTATCCTTCTTCGAGTAGAACGTCTTCCCCTCCAGGTTGATTTGGCAGAGCTTTAAAGATGAAAAGAGACAGACAGATTGGGGGAAACCAGAGCAGAGTAGATATCAGACTCTTAACATTGCCAACGTGAATTTACACACTTTTCTACTGGCCAGAGCGGGCACATATTATTTACTCGACTGAATTTGCTTTCAGTTTTCCTCACAGGGTGAAAAGGGAGATGGAGAGAGTGATAGACTGCAGGTGACAGAGTAAAAGAGAGAGAATGAGGAGAAAGCTCGAGGTCCAAAGATGGAGGCAGATTTTTCAGGTGGCATTGTGCTGGGACAGCCAGAAGAGATGGGGAAAGGAGAGCCCTACAGGGAGCCATATCAATCAAAATGACTTACAGCACAGACGAAGCACGTATCGTGCCAGCTGTAGCCCAAGGCCTCCAGAAAACGATCCCCGGCATCAATCTTAAAGTCACAGCCATGGCATTTGGTGCCAAACATCTTCTCATAGTCTGCAGAGAGAAAACGAAAGGAGGAGCGCTGGTGTCACAAGAGATATGTGAGATAAGCATCAGAATAACATAAAAAAAAAAAATTATTCAAAAGAGCTGTTATCATCCTCCAGATCGGGTCAAGCATCATCTATGGCCTCCACAATCACCTTATGTAAACATCACTCCACCTTTAAAGGAAGTTCTAGAGCACAGAGTGTGAAATAGGTTTCCACCTCTTTCATATTTTTAAAGAAATAGGGGCTTTTCCTCTTACAGAGAAGTAATATCCCATCTCTCTCACACACACACACACACACACAGACGGACTTAAGCACTTCAATGACCGCGATAAAGATGGATGAAGCTGTTTTGAGCCAAATGTTGGCTCTTCTCCTCATTGGGCATTTGATACTTTGCTGTTTACGTTATTTTGTCCACCCACTGAACATTAGTGCCTTTCCAGAGTGTGAGGGAGGATTAGGATGAGGGGAAATTGCTCCAGATACTTAACTGGATTTGCCAGTCTCTTTCATCACAGGGACTCAGGGAAAGTGTCAGGTTATAATGCTGCTTCTCAAGAGTGAGTGGGTGAGAGCTGCACAATCCCTGAAAGATGCTGAGGCAGCACAATGTTTATCAGAGCTAAAGGCATTATTCAGAGTATGAGTACTCAGGTTCTGGCTTCGCCTCTGATAAAGCAGCGATCCACGTCAGAGCCTCAGCGGTGAGAGAGAAACACGTTGCCCCGCTAAATCATTTACAGCATAATAGAAGAGCATACAGCATTCATAAAATCCAATGGAGAAATGTATAAAGTAAACTGGAGCTAAATAGATTACAGCAGATGAAAACATCACACTTTATGACTGACTGTGCTTCGCGGCAGGAGATGATGAAGGCCTGTGCCAAAACCCCACAGCAATAATACCACAATGCAATGTTACACAAATAGCTTGATAAAAAAACATGAAAATGATTCAAGCAAAACTGGTGAGGTTCTCTGCAGCAAGGCTTTTTTTTTTTTTTTTTTTTTTTTCCTGCAGAGGAAACAACTTTATCACTAAATGCACTTTGCAAGCCCTCTGAATCACCCAACGGCTGCATTTTTCTGTCTTTGCACCACCGCTTCTGTTACGTGCCCTTAACTGCACCGCACCTAGTCATGGCATCCGTTAAAAGTAAGAAGATTTGACGACTTTCACCACATGAGCTCGCTCATGATGTCGGCTCCCCCTCTGTTCACAGGGCCCAGTGCAGATTTACAGTAAACGTGTAAGGCTTGATCCGTGCGTAAAGTTACAGGGGGTTTTACATGGGTTGAGATGTTCTCAGTTGGCACTGGAACTAATCAATCTGCACACACTGAGGATTTTCAACATGCTTTTTCTTCTGCCAGTGTTTCTTATTTTCTGTTGAGGCATTATTTTTAAATACTGCATGCATTTAGTCCAGGTTTAGGGTTACATTTATCACAGTGGCCACTGCTGCTATTGTTTTTCTTCAAGTCCTCCACATTATTCATATTATGTTTCCTTACAGTCTTTTTCTGGAAAAATAAAAGGTTTGGAGGGACTGCATTTTTATAGTCATCTGCAAATGTAGCGCAACAACATAAAAGAGGCGAGGGGACTGAGTCATGTAGACCCCACTCATGTTAGATTTATATGAAAGCACACAACATGGAACCCACTAAACAGATTACTGTGGGCCTTCATCCAAGTGTATTATTGATGAAGAACAACTCAACAGACTACATAAAGCAAAAGAAAAGAAAAGGCTTTCATCATCCACACCAAGATGACTACAAACCGATAATGCTGAAGAGACTTTTGCTGGAAAAACTATGTGAGGGTTTTTTTTTTTTTCCAATAACCCCTAAATAAAATCAAAACAAACTGGACTTCAGAACCAATACTGGAGACAATGTTGACACTTAGTGGCAGAAATGTTTACTAAAATTATCATGGAAGCAACCAAGAGAGCAATTATAAGACTTTGGCTTCATAAAGGACATCGTGTAGACAGTAATCTTTATGTATGGAACGCATAACATTCAGTTTATGCGCATTCAGTTAAATGGGATACATAACTAACGAAGAGTTAATAGCTGACACTACATTAAAAGCCGTCATTACATTAAAGTGAATTAGTGCACAATTTTTTTAACAAGCTACTCGTATGTAAATGAGTAAAGAGTATATTATTATTATTATGAGTATATTAAAAATATGTGTCTCTGTGTTCCGAGCACAGGATTTTTCACCATGAAGGTGCCTCCATCTGTGTTATGAAGTCTTAAGGATGTGCAGCCAGAGATAATGTATCTTTAAGTATTAAACAGGAAATGCCTTACTGAGGGAAAGACTTAAAATTCAGGTTATTAAGAATTAGAGAATCCTAATCCTAATCCTAATTACTCATAATGTTACTTACACTGAGATTACATTAACATGCAGTTATAATGGACTGATAATAATCAGACACTGTAGAGCAATGGTGGACATATATTAACATATTTATCAACTTAATAATGCATCTCACTCTGTGCAGCATCGTGCAGATGGTCTCACTGGTGGTGTCATCATCACAATTAGCTTCAAAAAAGCTGATTGAGGTGCGAATAGTGTACAATTTAGTGTCTAAGTTGGAATCCGGTCCTTTATGTACTGCATGGTGTACCCACTGTGGACTGTCCCAGTTTTTTTCATTAAACTTCAGCATTTTTGTTTTTACTTTCAACTGTAATTAACTGTAAATCAACTGTAACTGTAATAAAAGAAAGGTAATGTTTCTGCTTAGGTTGGAGAGGGCAGTATGTGTAGAGGGCAACAGTTCAGCTTTTCACCTTTCTCACAGTAGGGTTCACCCTCCTCCATGTAAAAGGCTTGGTTCCTGATGGGAGTCTTGCAGGCTGCACACTTGAAACACTGAACATGGTAGGTCATCTTCAGGGCATGCATGATTTCCTGACAAAGGGAGGAGTATGTGAGTTATAGAGGATGTGTTAGATTTCATCTATTTATTCTTGTAGCAGAGAAATAGAATATCAGCCTCTGAAGAGCAACAATATTAAAGTATAAAATATCCCTTCTCATGTTTCTTGTTTATGTTTTGATTTTGCTGGATGCAACAGTTCAGGTCTCACCCCTGTGATCTTCTTTTTGCACTTGGCGCAGTTTGGAGCGTATCTGTTATCGTAGCACTTGGTACAGTAGACAGACCCTCTCTCCTCGAAGAAGCCCCCCTCATCCAAAACCGCCTTGCACTGTGAACACGTAAACTCCTCTGGGTGCCATGACCGTCCCAGCGCCACCAGATAGCGACCCCTAAAAAACACACAGCACAGGCATTATTTATAATCCACAACATAATTTGCCGCCGTAACTGAAAAGTCAGCTTTCTTTGTGAAATGTGAGCATAAACTGAAGACTTGTTTCTAGTTCGACTTGGAGCTTTGTACTTTCACTTGTTAAAAAACAGCTCGTCTGTTTGCTCGCAACAGTGACAAGAATAACAACTAAGGTTTCTCTGTTATCTTTGAAATGTGTGAAATGAGATTTAAATTATTTCTAACTTGGCATAATGCTTGTCTCCACTGAAAACAAACTGTGCTAATTATACTGACTGCAGACATAACAGCCTGTAATCGTATATGTTAACTTCTTAAATGATGTGTCATTTCTCCAACAGCACTTTCATATTTTACTCTGGTGAAATGGATCAAACTGTCACCATAGATGCGACGGGCCGCTCTCACCTTATGATTTTGTTGCAGGCGCCACATACCGGGGTCCTTCCGCTGTCCTCTGGTGCCTGCTGCGCTGCCTGCAGGATGGAGCTGCGGTTCTGCATGGGCGTCGGCTGGGCCGGCTGCTGGTGCTGGGTCACAACGGTGCTGGTCTTGTCTGGGCGAAAGCGGTCCGCGAAATTAGGGTCGGTGACCCATGGTGGTCTGACAGAAGGGCCCGAACTGCCTGCTGCTGCAGCTGCAGTCTTGGAGCCTGGGCCAGAAAGGCAAAAAAAAAAAAAAAAACACCAACTGGATAATTTGTTTTGGAACAACAGCACTTAAAAACACTTGGCTGCATCTTTGAATAATTTCACAACAGGAGGGGGACACTTTTATGTAATACAAGCACTCCCACCAGATGTATGTTGTGACAGTTTTGCATGTCACTTTGTTTGCCGCTGATGCTCATGTATTGACACTTAATAAGAATCTATTAGCACAACCTCCGCTGGATGCTGCCGGGGTTCTTTTTACGCATCAGCAGGAGCAGAAACTCACCATCTGGCTTATCTGCTGCCTGGGCCTTGGCAGGTGAGGGAAGTGGCTCAAGGCTGTGGGGAGAAAATGACTAATTAGAGAAGGTACACATGAATACACATACGCACACACACTGCTGCAGACATCTCCCAGTAACCATGGTTACCACTCAATAAACGTTGTGCTTGGATATCAGCAGCCATGGCTGTCTCCATTACCTTGAGCCACAGATTACTCTCTGTGTGAATGATCATGAGTATGATCATCATTAATATGAACCAGCATCAACAGGCAGCATGAGTTTCTCAGCTGTAGTGGCAAGACGAGCTGCTTTAGTGTTAGAGATGCAGCTAAACACCGAAGAAAATACACTGTAATAAGATTTGTATTGATTTGTGGGCCTCTTTACATGATTATACAAGCCTTTGAGAGACAAAATCAATCATGTTATTCAAATGATCAATGCTGAACAACAACTAAGCAGTGTGCGTTCGGTAAAGACATTTTTTAGCTCCATATCAAGATGGTTTCAGAGCCACTGACCACCCTAATGAGAGCAATAAGAGACGTGAAGACCCTGGATTTATGGACGTTACTCACAGGTGAAGTTGGAGAACAATCAAAACTCAAGTTTTGCTGTCAGACTTGGATGCAGATGAGTTCTACTTCAAGTCTGCATGCGCAGAAGTGTTAAAATAAAGAGTTGTTTCTACATTTCAAAGTTCTGTTACCCGCAGCAAGCTTCACTATATTCAGAAAATCTTCAAACCATGACTGAGACGGAAAAACAACTTCTGAGCCAAGACAGTGAGCTCTAGAGACGTCTTATCTTGGGAAAAAATATAACATCGCCTTAGGCATCTATCGTGTTTACATCATCAACTGTGGCATCTACACTAATGAAAGCTGATGAAATTATTTCTCATTTCCAAAGAAGAAGAAGATTGTGTGAAATGAATTACCCTGCACCAGCCTTGTTCTACAGCATCGCCTGTAACAGGTTAAGTTTGCCTATCAATTATACTCTTTATGTAGCCAAACAACTAAACACAAGAAGTTACAGAGTCAGAAGAAGTTAGAGTACAGCTGGGAGCTATCGAGCAAGAAGAAGAATAAAAACAGCTTGCTATTTTTCAGCCTACTCTGAATAATAAAGGACATTAAATCCCTTTGCAATAGGAAGAAGATGGCTTGAAGGGTTGACGGCAGAGAGGAAGTTAAATATTTCAAAATTAAAAGAAGGTACGATCCCTATCGCCCTGTACCGAGAGCATTTTGGAGAGAAACTACAGCAGGGCCAAAGGAGGAAAGAGGGCTAAAAGACAAGGATCTCTGGCGGCTGGGTCAAACAAAGGGCAGAACAAATCTGTATCAGCCTGTTTGACATACAGACCCCAGGTCTGCTGCCCTCGCACACACTAGCAAGCCTGCCTTTAGGGATCCCTGCTAACAGCTCACAAACAAAAAAAAGCATCCTGGTAAACAACACCAGCCCCGGCTACAATCTCTTGCTTTGCTGCCCTGCGTGACAGCAGGCCAGTGGCATTGACTCCTCACACACCTTTGAAAGGTTTGTTTTGCTGCACCTTCACTCTGGTGAAGGTTGCGGGTGCAAATTGGAGTACATCCTCTACTGCGGCTTATTCCCCCATGGACCGGCCTAGATCATGTATTCTTGACATTTTCACTGCTTTCAACATCCTCCTCCCCCATCTGCTCAGCGAGAGGATCAGTGTGATGCAGGTGCACAATTCCTGCAATGCAGGTTCTGCAGACAGGAGGGTGTGTGTGTTTTTTTTTGCCTACAACACAGAGTTTTGGACATGCTGCAGAGCATCACCCGATGGAACATTTCTTTGACACTTCCTGTTCACTCTTTACACCTCAGATTTCAAATTTGCTCTTTTTTTTTTGAAAACTTCCTCTCCTGTGGGATCCACCTGAGCAAAGGGGGAAAGGAGCCTGTTGGCAGCTGAACATCCGGCAGAGAGAGGAGCAAGTTTTGATTTTACGTGGAGCAAGAAGCCACTGACATATGTCACCTTCCACAGTGACGAGGTAAAGTGTCGCAGCTCTGCAAGAACCTGAATGTGACGTCTGACAAAATGTCATAACAAAACAATGGTGGCACACTTCTGAGAGGGCAGAGAGAGGCACTGCAGCTCTTTTAATGTGTGCAACAATCTATTTCTGTCAAGAACCTTATTTATGAAAAAGTATCTAATGTCAACATAGTGCAATATAATATATAATTCTTGCTTCATCAAATGTTATAATAACATTTTGTCACTTTTCATCAGCATTATTTCACATTCTTTAATTTTTTTTTATTTTTTCAGATCAAAATGTCTAAAACCAACATCTCTGCTAAATATTTTTTTATAAAACTTGTCTACACACATTGTCCCAAATGTCTTTAACAATGTTTAAACCCAGGTTATACTCAATCTGTAGTTTATTTTAAGGTGCCAACATGCCTCATTTTGTTGCCTTTTTAGAGTAACACAAGTTGGAGAGTGAGTCGGGCTGACAGCAAATGTAACTTATCATAAATAGAACTTTTGCACAATAATGTGTCTTGTGAACATCTTGTGAACCCACTGCTAGAGTCAGTCAGAGGGATTTTAATTGGAAAATGGTGGCTGTTCACAATTAAAAAGCAAATCCAACAATCCTACACTACTTCACCTTGACATAAAACCTCTTTTGCTTTTATTGTTTTGTTTGAAAGAAATTACAAATTGTGTGTGATGGGGATTTGTGGATACATGTGTTGTTTAACTAGTCTGGCCCACTTTTTTACATTGATAAATTTGGTTATTAAATGATGATGATTATTTTTATCATTACTGCGAACAAAACACAGCATAATCTGAACTTCCTTTTTTTTTTTGTAAAAAAACAAACTCTTCCTTGTCATATTGTAACTGCATCCCATATTTTCTCCTGGCCACCTAATGGCAAAATTTCATTTTTTCCTTGTCTACAGACACAAAAGTTATTTGTGTATATTTTTACAGCAACATCAGAGTGACACATGGTGCCTCGCTATATAATCATTTTTCTTGGTCATCTCACCATTAGATCTTTTCTCTCCTATAAAGGCCACCATACTGCAACAATTACTCATCTAAACTCTAGATATGATAATGTTGGTCCTTTTTTTCAGCTTTTAATACTCTTTGATCTTTTATATCACACCAGTGCGACTGACTTCAGGCTGCATTTGTTCACAGTGCCCCTGTGCACCTTATGATTGTGTATTTCTTCCCATGTGTATGCCCATTTGTTGTTTTTTATGCCTGACTGCAAAACAATTTTCTCTCTGAGGCAATAAAAGCCGACCTGAACCCCGATCTTTGAGAGGGCCCCTCATTAATTCAGAGCTGTGTAAATACGGGGGAAACCTCTGCTTCTGCATGATCACTTTTCTTCAGTACACCAGGTAAGGAAAGAGATTGTTGTGGCTTAGCCAAAGAGAGAGCAGTCAGAGAAATGAGAGTTGGATGAAAAAATGTAGCCTTTTAAGCTTGAACATTGAGTAAACAAGAAGAAGAGAAACAGAAGAAAGGACAGAGAAGTGAGAGTTGCTTTTTTCAGATGTTTTATATTTTTGATGACAGCAGAAAAAAACAAAAGTACAGATTTAACTTCCTTTTTCTTTCTTAATAGTAGGAGAGGCCTACGAGATGAGGGGGTCAGAAATGAAAACTCTAAAAGTATGAAGCACTGAATACATGGAAAAAGGCAGAGAGAGAAAGAGAGAGAGAGAGAGAGAGAGAGACAGGCAGACAGAGTTCAAAGGAGGGTCTGAACTTCACAATCAAAGAAGAATAAGGAACAGAAAGGCGCTTCCCACTGCGGAGACCCCCTTCCCATCTTCCCACCAGTTTACTCCAAGTAACGCAGTGTGAAATGGAAAACAGGGCAACACACACAGTGATCCACAGTGCTGTCAACAATCATCAAGTCAAAAAATTCAGAGGGAGATCTTACACTTAGGCTCAGTATGCAAGGTTCCACTTTTGGCTTTGTCATCTAGGCTATGTTTCTTCTATTTTTGGTTTGCTTTTCTTTCTTTTTTTTTCCCCCCAAACTTCCTTTTCACCCCATCTGTAATCCGAAAGGTGAGTTTGTTAACTGGCATTGGACGGTCGGCTATCTTCATCGTCTTTGTCACGTAGTCGTTGCAGTGTGGCTATCGCTAGCAGGCTCAGGCTGGGCTCTGCATCCCATGGCGTCTAGGATGTCGCTCAGGATTTGATATTGAGGGCGCGAGCAGACCTGTCGTGATGCCAATCCCTCAGACGGGCATAGCGGGGACTCTGAATCTCACTGAGGAATTTTTCCCTGACGGCAAGCAGAAGAGATATGAAACAGAGATAGACAGGAAGGAAATAGATGGTAGAGGACAGAGGAAATCCAAAAGAAGAGTAAGAGAGAGCAGAAAGTAAAGGGCACAGAAAAGTGAAAGAGTAACAGGGAGAAAGAACAAGTTAAACAGTAAAGACAGAATAAGGATCACAGGTTTGGAAGGCAAATATTAAGTGAAAGAACTTAAAGAAATATCTTGGCAGTCATTTTTCACTCTCTTGCCAAGAGGAAGATGAGAAAACTGACTCCATTTTACTCTAAGTCTGTTAAATATGAAGCTACAGCCATACGTCAGTTAGCTTAGCTTAGCACGAAGACTGAAAACAGGGTTAAACAAAGGCAGCAAAACCCAACTACCAGCACCTCTGAAGCTCAGTGAAATACATGGTGCTCATGGTTTATTTAACAATACAAAAACCTGGGAGTGAAAATAATTCATTGTGGTTTCAAGGGGGTTATAACTATGCTGGTTGCCTGGCAACCACACAGAGGAAAAGACTCCAAAACGTAAATGCGTGTGGCTGAGAAACAGTCAGGTACAGCCAGTCAGATTTAGCTAGTTTCAGATGGAGCCAGGCTAGCTGTGTCTATCTTTTCTAGTCTGCTTGTACAGCTAAGCCGTCTTGCTTCTGGCGTATTAGCTAAATGACAGCCATGAGCGCAGCAAAAAAATCTCTCTTAAAACAAGATTGTATGTAGAAATATTTCCCAAATGTTGAACTTCCATCAACTGTTGAATTTTCCTCAAAAGGAAAACACACTTTGAAGCAAAGTGTTATTTCATCCATCGAAAGGATGTTCAAATCACACCACACCTGTTAGTGTCAGACACGGAAGAATCCAAACAAAATTTTAAAAAAATTAAAGGTTGATTTCGAGTTTTGAGTCGTCGTCAAACTAAAGCTCCTACACTTGGATGCACAAACACAATAAGCTGTGACCAGTGAAGCACACATGCTTAAAATCAACGACACGCAAGTTTTTACCTGGACCTCTTCATGTTTTCATCATCTGGGTCCTGCACTGAGAGATCCAGGAGAAACACACATCAGCACATCCCTTACTGACACACACGGCTACTGTTTTGACAGACAAACAGTCGAACGGCTGATTTCTTATCAACTCAAACACAATAAACACAAGTTTACGTTGTATCAAATGGTGCTGCTCCTACACGGCTTCTGCTGTAATAAACAACCTGTAGAGGTGCAGTCAATTTGTCAGACTGGTTACAGTCGTCATTGAAGACAGCAGCCCCCTGACAGCTGAAGGCCCTCTCCACAGCTGAAAAATAGACACCCCTGTTATCCACCTTTCCCGTGTCACTCACTCTACTGTCACTCTCACTATGATCAGATCACATCAGATCAACCATTCGCTCACAGGCCTTCACCTGCACCTTGTCTGAACTAACAGAGGAAGCCCACCTCCGCCCCATCACTCTCTGCTGTCTCACTCTACTGAGTATGCCTGGCCTGCTCCCCCGACTTACTGAAGTCGGTGCCTGTGAGTTGAGCCAGGATGCGGAAGGAGCGTGACTGGGTGGTGCCGGTGCGAGGCTGCCAGTCCTCAGTGTCCTGGATCAGCCTCTTCTTGCTGCGGTCATTAGGGATAAAACAAGGAAGGTTCTCCACCCTGAGGCCGTGCCTGTGCACACACACACACACACACACACCCAGCAGCACAGAGCAGGCGTAGGTTAACACAGCCCCACCTAGGGACCTTCCACTCACACCAGCCCAGCTAATCAAGTTACCTTGAAAACAGAGGACATCCTGAACAGATCATGCAATACTTAATGCTCTGCATCACGCTCAAGCAATAAGCGAGTTAATGGATACCCATTACTAAGATTTCTCATGGGTACACTGCAGACTCTCATAAATGGACATTACCACATTAGAGACTGTATTTATAACTGTCATTAGAGTCAATGGAAGAAAAGCTGCTGGACCACAGTGCATGGAAACGTTTCACCACATATTAAAATCTTAATTTAACAAAAAACTCAAAAAATGTATTTTTTTCAACACAGGAGCGGATTAATTGCTGCATGCATAATTTATAAGCAAGAGAAGGATAAAAAAAAGATTAGTAATCACTACTAATTAACTGGCATCTCTGTCTGTTGCATCTCTGCTTGGTAAACTCAATCTTTAAATGTATCCAAGAGCATCAGCCTCTCTCACTGATCATACCTAGTCTGGCCATAATAAGCTATAAAACTGACAAACCAGCCTGCATGCAGCTGACTCTTACTTGGACTGTTGGTACACATCATCAAAATAAGTGGCTTCACCCCTGTAGAATAAACCAAAGATCAAATAAAGAGAAGTTGCACAATGTTGACAGAGGAAAAACTGAAGATGAAGGGGGAACTAAATTAACACTACATTTTAATGAATAAAAAACTCTCAGATGTCATGATGTCTATAGCTTTGTCCTGGATGTTGATGAAACTGCGAGATGGTTGATGGTTTAGTTTAACTGGTAAATTACTAGGACATAGTTGCATGGATATGGTTCCCAACCTGGGGATTGGGACCCCCACAAAGGGCTGAAAGATAAAGCTGAGGGCCAGAGACAGTTAACAGGAGATGAAAAAAACCCAAAACAAAACGTATTCTGACACATTAAATTATTGTCAGACTTTGCTCTAGTCTCTTGGTGAACTAGTGCATAATTTTATATTAAGTTATTCCGATAGTGCAGATGAAAGTTGTTCTTTTAAGAATTCACAAGACAGATGGGTGGGAACCACTGTAATACAGAGCAGGATTTATTAAGTGTGAGTGAAAATTTAAAAGGCTAGTAAGCAAACTTTATCTGTAAAGGACTATCAATAAAAAGGAAACACACTAACTTCTCAAGAGTTTCCATCTGCAGAGTGAAAAGAAAAGAGAAGAGCAGAAAATGAAAGAAACAGGTCAGAGTTCAGTTTTGAGTTTAACAGAAGGAAAACCAGAACATGTCAACACATGACAGAGGCAGTACACAACAGAAGGCCAAAACTACTGCAGGATCCCAAAAACATGCTCAGAGTGACACGAGACATGCTGTTACTGTCAACGGGCTCTGTGAGAGACAGATGGCATTGTTTGTCTGTCAAATCATCCATTGTTCCCCTGACCCAAAATGACTCAGTTGATTTGGCACAAACCCTTTGCACAACGCTCCTCTTATCCATGTGCACAAATGCTTTTAGAGTTATGTAAATGGCTGCAGCATTTGCCAAAAAAAAAAAAAAAGGCAAAAAAAACTTTGCCCACTTTGCCGTCACAGTTAAGTCTTACTTATCTTATGCTCTGATATCCCGTAAACAACGATAAATGCCACAGCAGTGACGCATCATAATGTAGGAGTAAGCTCTGTGTAAACAACATCACAGAAAACCTGTTTCAATGCGGCAGGCCTAGACACATCAGACATATGCTGTTTGCATTCAGCTGTTTGCCGTCTGGAGAAATCCAACAATGACTTCATCAAAAGTGGGCTGTCAGTTATAATTAGCCCCTGGTCTTTTCAAAGATGGTGTTTCGGCCATCTGCAGAGAAACTTCACGACCTAGTGAGCCTTCTTTAGAGAGAGCAGACGACGCTCTTTAAAGAGTCCAGCACCAGAGCAGTAAAAGCTGTAAAAGAACGCAGCACAATTTATGAGCAAGGCTAAATACAGCAACAGACCACAGCTCACCAGTGGCTGCAGTCGAGCCTCTACCATGACCCAAATTATAGGAACCAGATTGGCCCGTGCTCGTAGACCATGTCATGTCGTTCTGCCATTTTTAGGACAAACTGAAATGCTTTTTTTATCCATTCCAGGAATCCGACGAAGGTTAAAAAAAATAAAATAAAATTTAAAAAAAAGTTAAATAAATGCTAACATTTATTTGATGTAATGATGACAGCATTAACCTCATGTTAACACACAGGAGAGATGATTGCAGCTTTAGAAACTCTGTTATGGCTTTTTTCAGCCAAAAGATCAGACGCCAAACTGAATATAGTTTTCAGAGGAAAGTCAAGATTCACTTTTCCAACAGAACAGAGAAAATGTTTCTT
>JAQNCA010000032.1:8791199-8801656 GCA_029783725.1 Acanthurus tractus | reverse complement strand
ACATTAAAAGGGCTTTGTCTTGGACCTGGTAAGATCTTATTTTAACTTTTGCCCCACAAATTTAGTGTACTCATAAATTTGTTGGTTAAGAATAATAAAATAATTCACTTCGATCAAGACTTTCCATTATCACTACTTTGATGTTAAAGGTCATGTAGCCCTGTTATTTCTGCATGTGAAGAGAATCAAGGAATGTTTTAAAAATAAAACTCCAAAGAAAGTTCACAGTGATACCAAAGGAAAAAAATAATAAATGGATCAAAAATCCCCACATACACATATATATCATATCTTCTGGCTTAAAAGCTAACATCCTGAGAAAAAAAATCACTTCACAGGCCATAGAACTGTGACTGATTATTGACACATCCTTCAATAATCTCTGTTAAACCTTTCTGTCATCTGATAAAAAGCGCTGAAGAGGTCTTACAGCTGGAGAAGGCCAGCTTGAACTGTCAGCTAAATGCGCCCTGCAATGCTAACTACGTGCTTGCTTTCATCTGTTTGATAAAGTCTGACAAGATTAACAGACTCCGATGACGATCATTTGGGTCTGCTCTGACAAACGGCTGACAACCTCCTTTTTCCGCTGTCTAAGTCGCTGTGTGGCCAGAGTCAATCATGCTACCACCTATGATGGAATCTTATAATTGTTTAAAAACGGCACAATTTATACAAATGTCATGATATGCTTGTTATTTCTATTACAGTTTTGACAGACAGTGCAGGAACCAAATTCTTAACATTATGCAGTTTTTAAAATCCTGAGGGAGTCATTTTAAAACCAGAATAATGAGACATCAAAATACCATTAAAAACCACATCAGTCACATAGTGGTTTCCAGAGGTTACAGTGTTTATTTATCCACCTACCCATTTTGTGGCTGCTGCATGCTGGCACTGCCCTGTGAACGAGGGGTGTTTAGTTTAGGCGAGTAGGCCACAGGTTTAATAACAGGTCCTGAGTTGGCACTACCACCACCTGCGGTAAATGGCTTCGCCATCTTGTTAATTGTTGTGCTGGGAGCAAAGGAGTATTTGGGCTGAACAGAAGCCGGTGCAAGCGAGTCCTGTAAGGGTGTGGGAGAGGGAGACAATGCAGCACAGCACACAACATGCAGTGAGACATTTTTGACACACAGTAAAAGTTTCTTCTGCTGTTGCACAATCCCAAGCTTTATGTTAAGAAAGCCCCCAGTGCGTCACAATATTTTTTCATAGAAAATGATTACTCTGGGCTGCAGGAGCAGCTCTGTCAAAGCCTGTCGGCTTTTCTCTGCACACGGAAGAAGTGCTTAAGAAGTGTGAACACAGCCATTTTATTTGTGTTGGCAGTTGGCCACAGACTGGCCAAAAGTAAACTGCCACTGTTGGAAAAATGAAATAGCTCAAAGGGAGAAATTGTCATTTTTGACTGACAGGTCTTACTAATGAGATTCCCTCTGAGCATTATGTGTGCACTACAAAAGAACAGCTACTAAATAGAACACTGACTTTGTGAAAGTATTCTGCTCCTGCTGCTTGACTTAAAACAGCATGCAGCACAAGGAAGTTCATGACACTGTTTTACTATTGAAAATGTAATCAGTTAGGCAAGAAGCTCTAAAGAGGTTTGACAAAGAAACCAAACACATCAGTATTATTCTGATACCAGGGATTGTGCAAGGCATCACAAAATGAGCCACAGGAAAAAATCCAAAAGCAATATTCACAACACTCCCTCCAGCAAACAGCTCATTTAGCAACTCACTGATGCTTTGCTAATGCACACTGCAAGGACTCTGTGAGAGCTTGACAGCTGACTCAGGTGAATCAGATGAATTTAAACACAAAGTGACATAACACACTGTTGAAGCCAATTGTGAGCAATGATTAAAGGAAGTTTCAAATTCAATCAATGTCAATATAGTCCAGTAGCAGACCATGCCAAAGTGTTCACACAGAGGTGAGCTCAGTGTTTCAGACAAAAAAAAGTCTTACCTTCTGGTCTCCACCAGCTTTGAAAGCTCTGAGAAAGAAAAAGACAGAGACAGTTATCAGTACTGACAATGAGCTCTGCTTTAAAAACTTAAGTTACAATACTGAGGACTGTCATCTCTGTAATTGGGATGCAGTAACATCGTATCTCTATCTAAACAATTTATGTCAACTATTGAAACTGAGAAAAATGTTTATAACAAATTCCAAAAGCTAATATTTCAACACTACTCCTGTAGCAAACTACCCAGTGATGTTTTGCTTGTGGTACCATAGATTCTATTGAATTTAATGACAAAATCTATACTAAACTAGTCAGATTAAACATGTACATGTTTAACTCAATGTGTAGTATCAAGCTATTCTTGCCAAACACTGTTAGCTTAAATTCCACATGACATTGTAAGAGGCTTACGTTACAGCCAGAGTGTTTCTCTTTACAAGATGGGTCTACTTGTAGTTTTGGCAATTTTTTTCTTGATGGTTAAGAAAAAAATGTTACTCAGATGCTAAAGCACTTAAATACGGAGTTGATAGAATAAAAGAAAAGAAAACAATGCACTTAAAATGTCCATTAGGATTATGCACTGCATCATTTAACTGTACCAGTACACAAATCCAACTGAACCAAGCTGAGGATAAACTGTTGCTGGATACAGGATGTTTACAACTGACAGTTTGGTTATAACCTTTGTTTTCATATCTGAACATGTGGTTTAGATAATTGGGCCAAACTGGACCTGTTTACTCATACTGTTTTTGTTTGTAATGCCCAATGGGCTCCATTGTGATGCTGTCTCAAGCAGGGCCCCCTTATGCTCATATCAAAACAATTATGCTGATCTGTGAAGATGCCACAAGCGATAGAGATTATGTGAGAAAAGAACTAGGTCGTAAAAATGCTCAAGTTCTCTCTGTGGTGGCATAACAAACACCAAACTTCACTGCTTTTCTTGGACCGTCTGCTGATTCACCCACCCAGCTAATATTATTGCCACAAAGCTGTACATGTCTTAACTCTAATCCCTGGATTCACGTTGCTGCGATGCCTTTGCTGACTGGAGCCACACAGCAGACGGTTCATTCAACTTTCTTTACACTATAAACAAGAGATGCAGAACCTTAGATGGCTGCTGGCTTATAAATTAGCAAAAAACAACCACAACCATCTCCTTACCAGTGTCTGCATGCTACACAAAGCTATGAGCAAGAATGAAGCAGTTCTGCAGCCACCCTCACTGTTCCTGTCTACAGTCACACAAACAAAACAATAAAAAAGTGCTTCCTGTAAAAAATGAGAAACTAATTATTACTCATGTTATTGCTTGCTCAAACAATGATAGGGCAATGTGAAGGACAGGATGACGACATGGCTGTGAACATACAGAGAAGGGAGCGAGAGGAAAGCCTACTGACATGTAAGTGCGTGTCACGCTTGTGGGGAGACAAGTAGAAGTGCCAATTGAGCTCTTTCAGCCCACAATTTGATGAGTCACACTTAAAGACAGGGATATATAAGGAATGTGTATGCTGTGCTGCTGTGTACTGTGTTTGTTTTGGCAGACCTAAATGAACAAATGTGGGGATGATTAAGTCATTGTTCCTGGAAATAAGTTAGCTTGCTGAGACCAAGTTTGACCTGTGCTGAAACTAAGCACGAACACTGTCTGAGATCATTTCCTGCCTCATTTCATGGGTCACTTGTTTTAGCAGATGCATGTATGGCTTTCTGGCTGATGTTAGATCAAGTCAGAAATTATGACTTACGCACACACAAAAAAATCCCATGATACTGTAATCAATCTTGTACAATCAGGGACACACTCCAAACACACCTCTCGGGGCCAATCACTGGCCATGAGCCCTGAAATGTTGACAAAGTGTCACTGTAGATGCAACAACATTTATTTTTTTTTAAAAGCTGAAAATCTATTTCCCATGTTTGTTTGTTTTTTATTCCACTTGCTATGAAAAAGCTCTGGATGAAGTCTAAACCGTACCATAAAAAAGATCATTGGTGTTGAATAAAATGAGGCACTAAACCAAACAATGGACCATATTTCATCAACAGGGCGGCTGTCATCTTCTCTAGACATAAAAGAACCTGTGGATGGCAGCCAAGATACAAATAAATAAAACTGACAATAGTTCCTCTCTGAGAGGTGTTACAGAAAAACAATATTTGCTTGTCTTGCAATACAATAACAACAGGAGAGCTCAAGATGAAAAGAGGAGACTGGGGGATTCGCTGGAAAAGAGTCACGGGTAAAAGAAAAGAGTAGAAAAATGTGAAATATTTACAATAACTGGACTCCACAAGGAGATGAGAAACTGAGGAGGCAAACCACAGAGTGGAGGAAAGTATGGCTGAGGTTAAGTAAACATGCTGGCTTATTAGAGCTCTGTCAAAATATTGCACCACTCCCCTATGAGATAAAGGTAACACAATAAAACCTTTTTTTTCACACAACAAAGCACTACTTGTATCGTGGAATGCAAAGTAACAATATTTATGTTTTAAATCAAAGTTTCACAAAGAATGGATTAATATAATGTTTAATTGAGTGAATGAAAAAGAATACTTTACTTATATACCTTTCAAGTACAGTGTTAAGAGCTGTTTAAGCTTATCAAGCTAGTGCTATAAAAACAATAAATGTGCTGCCCTGTCTTTACTGGCAGAGTCTCCACCTAGTGGTAGTAGTATTATCAGGAATTTTCAGTTTGTGATTTGACTGTAGCTGCTGTAGTTTGCTGTAGCTGTGTGTGGTGATGATGCCGTCAGAGTGGCAGACTATAGTCAGCACGCAACTATATGTTTTGACTTGTTTATTTATTGATCTATCTATAATAAAAGCCAACAAGCCCTTGACATGTCTCTGCAGAGACCATGATGTCACTTTCACGGTTCTTACTCCCTTGACACAGAGGCCAACAACATTCTCACAATCACTTTTCTGACTCTTCTTTTTGCCTTTTTCCCTCTCGCTCTCAAACTCCTACCCTGTGTGTCCTCTCTCTCCCTCACCCTCAGGCATTTAGTAGGTCGAAGTGTTGCGTGACCTCTTTCTGCTGGAAAGAAAGTACATGCAACATCAGCAATGTTGTCTTGTTGCTTGTATGGAAAACAAGGATTGCAGTTCTTTGCTAGATAAGAGCCTTTTTTAAATATTTTTTGGCATCTTAGTCCCCACATTAAAAAGTCTATCTCTCTGGACCTTCAACTCCACCCACACATCATCTTTCCTCTCCTGTTGTTTTTCCCTCCTCTTCTGTCTAAAAGTGTGTTTTTTCACCTCATGTTTCAATACTGAACCATTATCACAATGTTCTGCTGTGTTCAACATCTGTTTTGTGTTAGGACTGGAACTAATGACATTTTCATTAAAGATTAAAATGTTTATTATTTTCACAATGAATCCTTTTGCTTATAAAATGTCACATCGTAGTGAAAAATATCCTCATGATTATCCACATTTCCAATTGTTATATACTCAAATGTCTTGTTCTGTCCAACTTACGGTCCAAGTCCTCACATTTTAGAGCAGCCCCACCGCCTCATTAGACTTAGTAAGCAAAGACAGTTTGTCAGAACTTAACAGCTGGGTCTCTTGGCAGGCAACAGCAAAATGAACTAGAAGTGAAAATAGCTGTGTTACAGCTGTGATCACAACCTCTTTACCTAGGAGTATCACAAAATCAAAATGAGTCCCATAACCGCAGCAAGGCTCATCTTTACGACTTAACAAGTCAGCACCTTTTTATTTTCTGAAAGCTCTGAGCTCTCAGCTGGTTACATCCATCTTTTTTTTTTTAGGGAGGGAAGCCTTTTTCCTATAATTAAGCTCCAGATGAAAAATTTTGGCTTGTACTCTACAGAGATACTTTATTAGTCAGAAGTTTCTGGCAGGAGTTATGTTGAGCAGGTATAAGCCCTGCCTGTATGAAGGTTATCCAGTGCTAATTAAAATAACTCAACTAAAATTAAAGTCATTGATTTTCTTGGCTCACACTTAACAACAAAGTGTTTTAATGTGAAGGAAGAGTTTCTCTAATTTCATTACAAAGCTGAGGTATAATGGAACGCACCCCGAAGCTGCCCTGAAAATGGTTTCTTTCAGCAGAACAGAGGCCGGTGTATCTGACAGCATATCTGCTGCTAAGTGCAGAATATTCACCCCAGCCCTTCCTTTTATAGAATGATAGCAATATAACTGTAATACTGAAAAGCTAGAAAGAATTCAGACAGCACGTACCTCAGACAACGCACAAAAATCTTCTTACTGAACAAGTAATAATGTTCAGAGGTGTTTAACCTGCATCTAGATTTGAATTGATTTTAAAATACATAAACTGTTTGGCAATAATGCTACGATTTGGAGAACATGTAATAAGTAATGTTGTCATGTAACATGCATTTAGTGTTTTTGGCAGTTTGTTTAAACTAGGCCACTCCAGAGAGACTTTGGCAAACATTTGTAGGAAAACAGCATGAGATAAATAAAAAAGCCTAAAAGCAGACTGATTAGATAAGCTGCCAAATCTGTCAAGGAATTTATAGATGGAGTAGTAAAACTGATTACAAAAATCTAACATATTGTAGGCGGGATATGGCAAAGACATGGAGCAAGACTCCACTTCAGTATTGATTAGCAACAACTTAAAGTGCTCTGTCAGTTTCCATATGGTTTAGCGATTTAAACAAAAAAATAGTCCTTTTTTTTTTTTGGACCTTAGAACGAACTTTTCACAAATCCCACTGAAATCTGTTCAGTAGGCTTTGAACTACTGTTACTGACAATAAAACAAAATGACTGAAACCTCTCCAGCAGAAATAATAACTTTTTTGACTGCATTTACGTGAGGGGCTGAAACTTAAAACTGTAGGAGAAGCTTAATAATGGAATGTGTGTGATAGTAGCTGAAATACAGATGTGTTTTGTAACTATCTGTCATTGAGAAAAAAAATTTCAAGGACATTAAGATGTTTTATCTTTCTGGAAAATGGAGGAGAAATATGTCTTTTGGGGTGATTTATTGCTGCGGTGTTTGACCAAGATAAAATGGAGGGTGAGTGATTATGTGGCTGTTTTTCTTGCATCATGTGTTGCCTGATGATGACTTACTTGCTGAGGCTGAGGGTGAGGGAGTCTGATGCTGCTCTGATCTTGTTTTGTGCCTCCACATGGGTCATGTCCTCTGCGTTAGCGTCATCGATGGACACCACCCAGTCTCCCACCCCAACGCCAGCTTGAGCTGCCTTTCCGCCGGGGGTCAGCTGGAGGAAAGGGAGCACAGGGAGGGAACCAGACAGAAGTTAGAGGTACAAGAGGACAGGAGTTGACAGTTTTGTGTAAGAAAACATTTTCTAAGAGGCATAAGAGCACTAGAAGTTACTGTACAGTTACGGGGCTAAGGAACCTTTAATGGGCCAAATGAATAAAAAATATGAACTAGGCCTTGTGGGTGAAATGATAGGGATATGTACCAGTGACAGAACTTAATCAATGGCAATAGGAAAACTGTCTGATAGAGTATTCCATAGATTTACTTGAACACATTAAATGCAAACTGCCAAAAACAAGTATAAGAAGCACGCTCTCAGGGTTTCCCACAAATGGTGTAGACTATGGCAGCCTGCCATAGTCTAATTTATGGCGCCATAGTTTCATGATGAGACAGTACAATACATTTCTACACCTCTCATAACATAAAAAGATGTGAAACACTGTGTGCATCGTTGCCTCAGTTAAGAATCTCTCACAACTCTAATATTTTTATTCATCCTTTTCTGTCAAGAATGGTATGAAAAAATCTTAAACCTCAAAACACCCTGTGCATTTTTAAATCGTAGCCTCTCGTTCGTTTGTGTTTTGTTTTCCAAGCAAGCAAATCAGGTCTCAAAAGGAAAATGTTTGAAAAAGTACTTAAAATGCCATTATCTAATACATGTCAGCAGTTCAAAGCAAAATGCAGGAAATCTAAGCACACACAAGTCATGTTCACTTGACTCTACTGCAGCGTCTGTCAACAAAACTTAATCATCAACTCAGGGAGCCTGAGTGTCTGGGTCTGACAAGCCAGCAGAGATATTTCTCTCAACACTATCGGGAACAGGGAATACAGGTCATCATGATGTCATCAGTCATCAGCGTATGATTTATTGCAGATGTGACTTCAGACTATGAAAGGAACCCCTGAAAGCTGCAGACAGGAACCATATGTTACAAATAGTCACACCATTGACTGGAACAAGCCATCTACTTTTTTCCGTCCACACAGGTACTTCATCGGCTAGTTTCACTGACAAAAAAAAAATCATGTCATCTGCTCCCAGGTTGTCACGCCATTTGCAAACATATTGAGTCATAGCAAAGGCCTCGATTCTTGTTACAGACAGGAATTGCTTAACAAAGTTTTTACCGGTAGTAATGGATTTTTACATGTATACAGACTATACCGTCTGCTGTTTATATTACAGGTTCTAAACGACACGACAGAGATGCCAACTTGTGTTTAGTGAGGGCTTAGTCAGCTTTCCCATGCGGCTTAACGAAACTCGAGACTTGTGTCAAATTCTCAGATAACGGGAGTACAAAGTGTTCAGCATCAGATAAGCGAGCGAGTGCCAGGATTTCTGGCAAAAAACCTATTAGGATTACTCTCTGATGTCATGGATCCCTGCAAACGTTAGCTCATCAAAAGCTCAGAGGACTCAGCGGTTCAATCAATAGCTTTCTGCCATGTTCAGCTAAGCTATCACACTTACTGCTTTGATTCTGCACATTAAACATAAACACAGGGAAAGAGGTAATATGCTCTCTACACTGATGACAGCTCGGGCTGAAAAAGTACTCCGCATCCCACAAAGACAACGAAGTCAAAGGCTGTCTTGAATCAAAACACGGCAAAGCTAAAAATAGGGAGAAATGCATTCCTCAGAGGCAATCCAAACTACAGTTATTTTACAGCCAAGTTCAAACATCACTTTAATTGCCTTTGATTTGCACTCACTGGAAGCAATTAGAGGGGTTAAGATAGAAATAATTTCTCCAGTTTGAGAGAAATTTAAAAGTTTTAAGAGTTTTACACTGGAGAAAAACAACTCTGACATGGACACAAGTGACATCCTCTGAAAAAACAGGCACAGGCTAATGCCACTGAGGTTCACTACAGAGTGTTGCAGCCTGCTTGAGCGCCTTGTCATTTTACCTTGATGAAACAATGATCTTGTTAGCGAACAACAACATTTCCCGTGAGCCTTAGGCACTGTCAAAGCCTCAAATAAGCTGCACTTGTTTAACTGAAAGTAAGAGGTGTTTAAGTGTTACTAGCCAGTACAGTAATAGATACTCATGCAGCAAAAGACAGGAGCAAAAAGGCCAACCATTGTGTGTCATTATTTTAGCAAGAATTACAAAATGAAAGCCATTACCAGGTTGGGACTTTGGGTTCAGTGAGGGAGCCCAAGCCATTCTAGTTTCCATTTGAAAAAAACATTACAGACAGGTGAAGAACTAAAGGAATAACTCTGAATAAATGAGTAACACAAGGAGAAAAAGGGAATTCAAACATTTCCATTCAGAACACAAGAGGTCACTGAATGGTTTGATGAATATGAAAAATAATGAAAATCATATGCAGTCACCAGATTTCAACCCATTAATACACCTACGGGAGATTATGGAACAGTGTTTAGACTCTCTCACATCACCAATATGAAAACTATTTTGTTCCTTGTTTCTGCCTTTTTTGTTAATTGTGAAACTGATTTCTATTGCTGCTCCTGTAACATTGAGCTGCAATAAGTAGTTGATATAAAAGGTGCTATACAAATAGTTGATTACTTAAAGTTTTAATATGCAATAAAATGTTTTCAGACATTTTAATATCACATTAAAATGTCTGGAAACAACAATATTTTTTTCTACATTATTTGTTTTAAATTGAGTACTTTTTTAATGTTTGGACTCAGAGGTTTCTTTATTTAATATAACAGTATGTTTCATTTGTCACTTGATGCTAACACCAGTAAGAGAGTGAGAAAGGATGTCAACAAATGACATTAATTAAAACCTGAAATAAAAAGACTGGATCAGTTTGAATTTCATCTGCAATGGTGGCTGTCAAACAATGAAACAAAAACATGATCAACGCAGTGATCTCTCGCTACTTTGAAACATCATCAAATTATGTGTTTTGGTTACATTGTTTTGATAGAGAGGCATCTAGTGGCAGAAATTACATACTAGTTTAAAACATATCAGTATTATTATTTAATTATTATTACTGTCTATTGTAGGTTTACTTTGCCTTCAATGTGACAACAGTCTGTGTTTAACCCACATTACTGACCTGTAAATGTACGAAGAGATAAGAGAAAGAAGAGAATATTTGAAGCTATAAAGATTGTAGGTTGTATTTGTACGTAAATGTGTTTCATGAGTGAGTTTAGTTACTGATGGACACAGACACCTGTG
>JAQNCA010000032.1:8779085-8789651 GCA_029783725.1 Acanthurus tractus | reverse complement strand
AGAGAGGGAGAGAGGGGGAGGAGACAGGAGCAGGTAGAGAGACACTGACGGAGCGCAGGAGAGAGAGAGAGAGAGAGCGAGAGAGAGAGAGAGAGAGAGAGAGAGAGAGAGAGAGAGAGAGAGGGAGAGAGAGAGAGAAAGGAAGAGGTAGTGTTTAAGAATATGGAAGAGATAAAGCAACAGATGGTCTACAGAAAGTCAGACAGAGACACCCACACAGAAACAGTACACAACTCAATGACACATCCAGCTGTGGCGGTGGCGAGACGTTCACAAATCTTCCCACTCGCTTATTGACTAGACATCATCTGCGTTTTCCTCCAAACGTTTGATTTCAGCAGTGGGGCATGTGTTTGTAGATAGAAACCAGATGGTGCTCAGGAGGCTCAGTTATGGTATCATAATGTTTATGGAGTCGTGATGGCACAAGATCTGGGGCAGATATATTGAGAAACTCCTCAGAGTAGTTTTAGGGCTGCCCTAGAGTAGGGCTGACTCAACTAAAGCAGCAATGAAACAGTATAACGATGACATCTTGCTTCCCACATTTTATGCCTTTCTTGCTGAAACAGGATGTTTGGGAACTGCATGCAAAGAAAGAGATAAAAGTTTTACTTCAGTAGACCGCTGTCCTCTCAAGCTCACTCAAACCCGCAACAACTCAACTGACTGTCTTAATATTTTCAGAGGTCAGCTTTCATTAGAAGAGTTGCTGATGTGACCGAGGCTTACTGTACACTTAACCCCTGTTCGACCCATTCCTATGAGACGACAGTCAGGTGATAATCCTTTAGCATTCACACTCATTCAAGTGCTTACTTCCACAGAAACTACTGCCAGACAATAGAATTACATTAAATGAGTTCCACCACTGTTCAGAATTACATTGTACATGTGGCAGTGACTGACTAGATTGAGGGGTTAATGGGCGTGCATACATGGATGTGCCTGTGTGCAAAGCAAGTGCACCCATACTTTTTGGAATTTAATAATAAATAATGCTGTATGTAAAGAGCTCAACCACAAGTATCATCAAGTTCTTTGTAACAAATGAAAAACTGAACAATTAATACAGTGTTTGTTCAGCAAGTGGCATTACCTGAGCAGTGTAAATAGATCAAAATCAAAGAAGTGAGAGTGTGGGAGAGACAAGATTGACTAATTACAAGGTAAATTTTATCTGACAAAAAATAATTAATAAATAAGCTTGTGGCACTCAAAGCTGATATTGTGGCAGGTCCCCAAAAATAAATGTAAATGTGGACCCCTGACCACAGAAAATAAAGTTACAGTTTGTGGAAATGATGTGCAAGGCTTGCTTGGAAATGAGGGCATCTAGTCGAGTCATTGTTTAATGTGACACCTCAGTGATTTAACATGGAAAGTTCAGGTTACCAGTCATGGTTAGTCATACATATTCTGTGAAAAGAATTGTCCCCTGTGGAGAAGCCCTGAGAAGTCTGACAAAATACCAGCAGGTGATGTCACCTCATGATGTCATTTGAAATTTTTGAATGCCAATCAAACCTGAATAGAAATATAAAATCAACAATGTCAGGCATCATCCGACATATATTCATCCCAGGCAGGGAGGAGGGTGAAGAAACCAGGTACACTGATACATTCAGCAGTATCACCGCAGCATGTATAGTAGTGGTGTAGTAGAACAGCACTGCTTTCTCAATATTCTTTCTTTTTCTGCTGTTTTCCCAGATGGGATGGTGAAGGGTTAAGAGAACACTGCTGATTCCACTGGTTAGAATTTTTTATCATCTACTAACAAAAGCCAAGAAAACAAAAAGTGGGATCTTGATGTTACTAAAAGTTATGTGCATATTTTTTCAGATGATTAATGAAAGTGCTCATATATTATGCTAGGGTCAAAAAGTTATTTTTCCTTCTCAGTGGCTTAACAGTTTGTCTTGGCGCAGTCTGCTTTCTTCTGATCTCACTGTTAAAGTATTCCAGGGAAATTGAAGAAGCCCATCATATGAACTAGAAAAAGTGAGTGTGGAAGACATATTAGACACAGAAAGGAGACAAAAAGGATTGTCTGTTGGCAGCGACAGGGTGGATATGACAAAAATCCCTGGAATGCTGAGAAAGCACAGCTTTCCTGGCTCACAGACAGAGGAGGAAGGAAACAAGAGCTTTCATGGAGCATGGAAATCTATATACCACCTCATACACACGGGGGTAACAAGTCACAGACCAACAACTCTCCAAATCAGTTTAAAGATTACCAGAACTCCCAGTACAGTGCGACAAATTCAGGCGAAATGATGACCAAACTCAAATTAACTTAATAACCATGAGCTCAGAATAAATCCAGTCTGAACAACACTGAGGAGTTATCACTGTCAATCTCTTTGCCTTAGAGCATTTCACTGAGTCTTTTGTCCTGTCACTCCACATGTTCTTTATTGTGTAATCATTTTTCACTGACTGTCTGGGCCTAAGATACTTATCTCATCGGCTATGAGCCAGTAAAGAAAGACCACCCACTAAATTCATCCAGTGTAAGCCCACTGAGTTCAGGGCTGCCTTTTTCTTCCTGTTACTGAGGAATACTGTATATCTTTGAGGTTTACATCCCCTTGTTGGGTTGTTTTCATCCTCTGTGACTGTGTGATTCACTGTCTGGTCTTTTATGACAATTGCGAGGAGAGCCAACAGTCCGTGAGAGGTAAAGAGAGAAAACCTGTCACATCTTTATAACTTCTGCACCCTAAGGCCTGGCAGACTGCTGGAACAAGCTACATAGATATTAGCCACTGACCAGTCGTTAAGTCTCCAATCTTGGTAGTGTGTGTTTTTTTCCCCCCCAGAATAGGAGCCATCATCAATTTTACACCAAGTTGCTAAGACTAACCTGGGTCTAACAAATTGCATGAGGACACTGGTGGGGGAAAAAGGCTTTGCAATACAGGAAATGAAAGCCATATTTCTGTCAGGCAGGGAAATAATCAGCATGCATAATGTACCTGGATTGCAGAAAAACTGGCCCCCTGTACTGGCTAATTTGTTAAGATCAGTCAACTAAAACTCCTGACACACCCAGTGACTCTCAATCTGCAACACACCCTGCCCATATAGATTGATATCCCTCAGAGCACACTCAAATAACCAACCCACAATCCCTGTTTGTATTTGTGCCATTCTTCTATAAGCTTTTTACATCTGTGTGATCTGCTTTCAGTAGAAAAATTTCATGGATCCAGGAGGAACATTGTGTGTCTAAATGTGATGCCTGACAGAGAACAGAGCAGATACAAGACATGTACTGACAAGGCTGGGGATATCTACTACCCTCACCATGGGATTACGTAAGCTTGACACACACAACTCAATGCTACTTACAACACAGCATAGAGTCTGTAAGCCATACTAATCAAAGTAGCTTTTAACAGTGCATTATTTGTTTGCATCTAGTCATCTTAAAGTTAAAATGTAAGCATGACTGCATGGTAACTTAAAAGAAATAAAGAACTGAAAGTGTTTGAAAGAGTTATAATTTGTATGGTTATCTTGTGAGGCTACAGTGATCCATGAAATTACCTTTGCAAACTGCAAACCCTACGCAGATATGATTTTTTTAATAAATGTAAATCTAGTCTAACATTTAGACATTACTACAGACTCTTAAGTTGCAATATAATGACGTCAGTGGGGAGGCAAGGGCACGATAGAATGTTAAATGCGTCGAGTGCAACAGCCAACAGCAATCTTGGAATGATTTTATGTGCACGCATGCGTGTGTGGCAGCATATGAGAGTCTGTGTATTTGTCAGGCAAAGTAGCACTGCGCTGCACTTATAAGGCCTGGAAAGTGGTTGCAGCTCTCTTCAATAGCGACAGCAGTTTATAGAGTATTTAAAAATGCAATCCAGTGAAGAGGTAGTGACCTAACATGGAGAGCTAAAAGCACTGCAAAACAAATGACACTTTGTCCTTGTGAACAATTAATGCTATTAGTGCACAGAAACTGAGTGTTAGGATTGGCTAGATAAGGGCTGGTATATATCATTTAAAAAACGTGATGCATAAACATGAACACCATGTGCTGAGCAAGACTACTAACCAACAGAATCTTGAAAAAAGTTTTATATACAAGAGCTTGAGGGAACATAAATGACCTTTCAGAATAATCCTCTGCACAAAAATCTTCAAGAATAGAGCAAAGGCCTCAGTGATCACGGATGCAGAAAGTTACAAAGGCTGAGTCTAATAAGAAACAGTTTCTTACCCTTGACACAGTGAGGGGCATGCTGAAGTCCTTGCCACCCTGCAGCCTGAAGCCCCAAGGCGATGGGCCGCTGAGTGTTACTGAGTACACATTCATAGCCTTGGAGAAGAAAAAGGAGGAAACAGTGTCTTAATTAGTCAGGAAGTCAAGAAAGGTTTTCAAGGCCGCACATCCTTTCATGCTTCATCCAAGCATCCTAGCTGCTGGTCGTATGCACGTAAATCCTACACAAATACACACACATTCCACACAGAAACTCCAATGAAAATTGCTTTCTTTCAGTGTATATTTCAGCAAATCTTGGATAAGTTCTGTTACACGTTTTCATAATTCATTAAATGTCTTTTGATAGAAAATTCCATTTAGCTATTTTAATTAGGCTATTTGCATGACTTATAAGACATTAAAAAAACAGAGCTGCTGCAAGGACAAAGTATTCCTATTAATTATCACACAGACAAATAGGTCCCTATTCCTTGTGTCATAAGCAAGAGAAGTTCAGAGTGTGCAAATGAGTACCACATAGTACCACATAAGTATATTAAAATTATAAATCTACAATCATGAAGAACAGCAGTCACATTCAACAGTTATCTTCCTTCAGAGCAACTACAACCAACTCATTGTATTAAATTCATCATTCAAACACTGACATGAACTATGGCAAAACGCTGGCACATAACATGCAAACTTGTTTCTTTTTAAAAATAAATTGTGCAGTTGTGAAACACTGAAAACAGTGTAAGTCATGAAGTAACCAGGTCATTTTAAGACTCAAAGGCAACTTGAGATGAAGGTCTATGTCACTTGCTTTTATTTGCGAGTTACTGCTGTACCACTGACCTCTGTACCTGAACCCCCTACACACCTCCTGCTCTTCAACCCTGCCAGGTGTCATTGCATTTCGTGACACACAGCTAGCTACCCGAGATGCCACCATGCAAACTTACCTTGTCCTCAAAGGCCGGCCGATAGCCCAAACCTTGGAGAGAGCTATAGAGTCAGTTAGCTAGGGCAAGCAGATTCTCTCCCTGTTGGCAAACCCTACCACCCGACACTGTCTGTGACACAGGCAAGCCCAAGCCTCTCCTCACTCCTCAGAGGCTATATAAGGAATGTAAAACTACACCAAACTATTTCAGCCCAACACCCACATGAGTCACAGAGAGAGAGGGAGAGGGGGGTAGAGGAGGACGGCAAGAAGTAACGTCAACTACCCTGAAGTTCTGGCAAAAGCTCTCTACATAAACGTCATTTTATTTCTTTTTAAAGTGTACTTGAGAGGCAAAAAGCAACCACAACTGAAGTAAAGCTCATGGAATTCTGCATTCCTCTCTAGAGCTCACAGAACAACCAAACCTGCAATTATGTTTTAACATGAAGCCTTTAAAGCAACAGAGGAGCTCATATATGGTGGAAAAGCTGTAGCAGAGATGTGCTCATAGATCACATTAAAAAAAATATTATAAAAGTTCTTGTCTAAAATAAAATAAAGCAAATAGGGAAGCACAAGATGGATCTTCTTTTCAGTCCTTACCAACAGTCGATAATAACCTGTTTTTTCATTGCAGATGTAAGTATAAGACACAGATACTTTTTTTTTTAAAGTTCATAATCCTTAATTTGTGCATATCTAGAGGTAATACAGCCTCAAAGAAGCAAAGAAAGATGATTTAACATTTTGCAGCTGTAATAACATTTGTTTTGCAAAAACTAGCTGACTTTGTCCCCTCTCTCAAAAACATTGCGGAACACATACTGCAAATTACAATCATATTGTCTTTCTCCAAAACTAAAAATGTTCACAACATAAACATTGTATGGCTCTTCAGTCTACAATGTGAAACTGTAAGAAGGTGGAGCAGCTTGAGATAACAATATGCTATGCTTTTTCTTCCTCTCCTACTGAGATGTCTTCTCTGTGTTTCTTGGAAGATTACAAAGTAACTTAGAAAGTGCAAATCGTCACCTTTTGGGTGTGTATTTCCTGCAATTGTTAAAATCAATGAAAGTACTTTGGCTTCCTATTATTGACTCTACTATTCAGCTATAATTTTGCTATAGTCAAATAGCCGACGTTAAAATTTACCATTACGAGTTTGATATATACTATGCATCCCCATAAGCAACCAGCTAATCTCACCCATAAAACCTGCAAAGATACAAATTTAAAAGGAAATTGTTTTTTAAGTTTTCATTTTCAATCAATATTTTTGTGTTTATGTGCTGGGATGAGACTGCAAGATTACATAAACTGTCTTAATTATTTAAACTTAGACTAGTTTATTGTCACTGTTCTCATTTTTAGCCTCCCATGAGGAAGTCAAGAAGCAAAAAAAATCAATTATGAGAAAAACTACTTACGATAGTAAATGAAAAACGAGCCCATGGCAGCAACAGGTAATGGGGGTTTAAATTTACTTGTAATTACCTTAAAAAATTCAAATTCAATATTTAGCTGTTTTGATCAAATTGATACATGGCAGTGGAAGTAACAGCATAAATCTGGATACTTTCCATTAAATTAAATATCAGCCCCTATTTATTCATCCAGTGAAGAAAACAGCCAATAAATATGCTAGCAATGCCCGTGGTGCCCATTTAAACGACGTTGTCCCTGCTTATGGTATTGCTATTTATAATCTCCTATGCTGGCACTTCAGTATTTCAATAGAAATTTGTCCTTTCAATGAGCGTTGCAGACGAATCCTTAAATACTCGGAATTACACGCTTATTTCTTTTACGGTCAAAGTTGACATTGCGAAGCAATCATGAGCTTATGTAGCTTATTTTTAATTGATTTCCCTGTGTCCAAAGTAATTAAGTGCAACAGGTAATGAGAGACTCCACTGTGAGCGCTACAGACTGGTAAAACAAACGCAGTGCCAACCCTGACATAAACTTTTACGTTGATAATGACAGTAAGGTTAGCAGGAACGGACATGTAAGCCGGACAAACTCTTGGTTTTTGAAGAAGTAAGGTCAGTTTGCAACGCTACAGACCGACGGTGGCACAGAGCAGCTAGCTTAAACCATAAACTTTCACAATGAGCAGCACAACACAAGTCATACAAAAACTTACGTTGTGAAACAAAGTTGGCTTTTAAAAAAGTTACACCACACAAGGAGAGACGTTTTCAGACGAGTTAGCTCACCTCTTGTCCCTCCTGTCCGCCAGACATCACGAGTCAGTCTCCTGGTTGACCGAAGTCAGTCGGTGAAGTAAGCTAACTTTTCGGACTTCCTTGAAGCGGACGTTAGGAAGCCACCGTGGATCCCCTCGGTGAGCAGCGGGATCATTCCCTCAAATTCTTTTTAGCAGGACTCTGCTGAAACGTCAGAAGTCACATGGCACGCCGCTTCATTTTCATACTCCAGCTATAAAAGCCAGCAGAGGCCGAGCCGTGTAACAAGACGTATCGGCCGTGAAACCATCCAGCGCCAACACACATCAATCATTCTGACCTGAATGCCACTGTAAAATCATTAAGGAGGCTTTGTTTTCAACGAGTTAACGCAAATGAGCAAATTTATTATCAAATTGAGGCGAAGAAAGTGTTAGATCCTTTACTTAACACCACACAAAACAAAATGTATGTATGCATGTGTATGTGTATTAAATCTTGTATCGGTGCTTTAGAAGACAGTAAAAATTCAACAATAACATACTTGAAACATGAACGGATAAATTCCTCAAGGGAATCAAGAGTCCACCAAAACTGTTGTACTTTCATATATTATATAATAAATCATTACTCATGCACAGGAGTTAACTGATGTTACTGGTTAAGGTGGAGCTTTTTTTCATTTTCTTTTTCTCATGGGATTGAAACAAAGTATTCCTTTCTTTGTTGACTAACCTGCGGATTATTTTTTCTTTAAAGGATTTACTGGTCCGTAAAAAAGATTTTAAAAATGCTGTGTTCCCACAGCATAATCCACAAAATTATGTAAATGTTTAAATTTTTTTTGAAACATTTTATTCAAAAATTGAGTAAAAGGAAAAGCAGCAAGCTATACAATAAAAATGACTTAGATTGTTATTAAAATGGTACTGCAATTCTTAAGTCTACAAATAAATGAATCACTGATACTTTCAACTGCACTCGCACATAACAAAACATTACTTTCAAGCACTTGCATGTTGTATTTTCCTTTGAAATGAAGTAAAATAGGCAAAATTAAGGAATGAGAAATGTTAACTTGTTTTTTTTTCCAGAAAACCCTTTTAAAAGCCATACTGTAAATTGTAGTAATCTGTGTGATTAAATAAATAGTTGTGATTGGTCAGTGGAAACAACTTTCAGGCTCCCAAGTTGTAGGAAAAAATGGCTGGTGTTTCTTCCTTTGAAAGGGGCCATTCTGCATGAGCTACGTTTGCTTTTGACTGACTGTTTAGGTAGATTCTGCTATTAACAACTTATTCTTCTCAGGTACAATTTTGAATGCATCGTAATTGCATCGTAATTCTCCATTCACTTTGTAATGGAGAATGTTTACGCTGTGTTATTGCTACTCTTATTTAGTTTGAGTAGCCTATCTGAGTACTTCCTAAATACTGTTGACTCTAGATAAACAGTCTACTGCCCTGTTTGTCCTCTGTTTCCCTATCACAACTATGCTCTATTTGCTCTTTAAAAAAATGGCATGTATATGAAAAAAAATTGACAAGCAAAACTGATTCTCTGCTCTATCATTAAAGTTATGTGAAAGTTACAATTATCTTACTTATTATGAAGTATTTATTTTTATTATCTATTTCAATATTTTAACATTTAAAATGGTCTACTGGGTATCATTTTTAATAAAATATATAAAATTATTATTATTGGTATAAGATTTTTTAAAAAACACAACACACATCACTTAGAGGTGAATTATTGCTTTTGACCAAATGCAACTCAAGCATTACTTTCAGGGTCCATTGATTAGAGGTGCAGCAGACGGCCAGTAGGTGGAGACAAAGTGCAGCAAACATGGCACGGTACCCTCAGGGTGCTGCCCCGCTCCATCATCACAGTGACTGAACAAGTAAAGAAATCATGAATCATCAGTGAGGGCCTGAATTTGAGGCTTTGATTCTTCGTTGGCCTACGTAACGACTGAACTGTTTACCCTGTTGCCCACAGCACTCTACAACTCTCTTGGAATAGCTGATATTCGATTACATTTTTTTAAGTTGTTTTTTTAATCAACGTTGCTGAACCGGTGGCCTTATTTAGGAGCTGTGAAGATAGCTAAGTTAGCTAAACCTACCAAGCTCAGTTAAACTTGTCAACAGTTTTGTAAAAGATGGCTGACAACGGAGCACACCCGGTTGAGGAGGACCCAGCTGCAGCTTTTCTGGCTCAACAGGAGAGTGAGATAGCGGGGATAGAGAACGACGGCGAAGGGTTTGGAGAGCTGGAGGGAGCGGGCGACCAAGAGTCGCCTGAGCCGCAGCCGGACGCCTTAAACTATGGTAAGTTTGCTAACGTCAGCCTCGGCTAGCAAGCAAACCAGCTAATGAAAGCTAGCTAACATAGCCGCCGGTACTTTGTCTGGACCGATAGTAGTTGGCTAAGGATGGCTACATTCCTATATATTATTAACATAGCTAGTTGACACTGTCAGAGAGTGTGTTAGTTTGCTTGGGCACTGATTCATTTACCGCTAAACCTATGTAACGTTAGCCTCATAGCTTAGCTGGCTAAAGGTAACATTTGTACGTTTGTTTGCACACCGACAACATACGTAAATCCAAAACACATTGATGTTGCGAGGTTAGAGTTGTCCAAATATGCATTGTTTCACTCACACAGATTACCATGCAAATGTGTATTCAAACTTCTACAGCAAGTACTGAGCTGAATGATAGTGGCTAACTGTTGACACTTCTCCGGAAAAACCTGTCCTTTTAACCGTCAAAGCAGCAGGGACATCATCAGTGCACAAACAGGTGCAGCTGCATTTCTTAGATCGTAACGTTTAGTTAGCCTAATAACCAAGTGACAGCCAAGTTAACTCAAGTGACCGGGATAGTTCATTGGGAAACTCCAAGAGACCAATTTTAACATTAAACTTTGCTTTCTTGTAAAAATGGCAGACGATTTCGGAGAGGTGCCCGCCACAGTGAATGGGGATGTGTTTCAGGTGAGCTTGACAGATATCTTTTACCTGTTTTCTTCCATTTTATTGAAGAAATTTAAATAGTCTACCACTCGCATGTATTGTTGAGTTTTATTCTAATCATCATCAGATATTTTCATTTGCCACACTTCATTTTATGTGTTTATACTTGAGTATGCTATGATTGGCGGGTTTACAATTGGCCCAGTAT
>JAQNCA010000032.1:8754191-8773989 GCA_029783725.1 Acanthurus tractus | reverse complement strand
TTGCTTCTATTTAATTGCTACTTCCTGCTGTAGATACACTGACAATGGACAAAAGCCTCATAAAACTTTAATTTAAAAAACAAGGACATCCCTTTAAAGGGCAAGTCCATCCTAATTAAAGATAAAGGAGGACTTTTCTCCTTTACCCATGTTCGTCGAGCATAGCATGAATGTTAACAGTTTCTGTTGAGACTGGAGTTATCTGAAACTATTAAAAAAAAAAGGTTTTTGTGAATTTCAAGGACATTAGCATACCATCGAGATATACAAAAACATGGCCACAAATTTCCTCTTTTACCGGTTTCAATACCATTTCTCTTATGTATATTTCCTATAAACTTGACATTCAAAACTGAGGGACAATATGACCTTCATTTTACTTCATCCTACCCACAGTGCATCATTACAAAAATAAAGGTAAACTAATGTTCTTGGTGAGAGTTGGGTTACCAGAGCTTTTAAAAACTTATCGAGGACAGCAGCTCCTCTGTGTTTTAACTTAAGAAGGGACCCAACTACACCAGAAAAATAAAATATAAAAATACAAAAAAATTGGCCTGGCTTCAACTAAAATAAAAGTCATTCATTAACTAAACTCAAATGACAGCATTTTCTCCGGAAATGTCAAACGTGATTTGACATACAGTTTCTAAGCTATTCTTCTTCAAGTAAGCTTAACAAAAGAAGTTACCACTTCCTGACAGCCTTTAGTTGTATGTGGTGGAGCTTTAAATGATCGTGTATAATCTGTTATCGCTGGTTTGAACAAATTGTACAATAAAACAAATTGTACTCGGTGTGGCACTTGTGCAACTTCACTCTGCAGTGTTACCCTGCTTGTATAACTCACCTATCGGGACGAATGGGTTCTCCTTGGTTTTTCTGATAAATTTTTCCTTGAAGGTCTCATCTTTTGTCTTCGGCAAAGGGTTGAAGCCTTCGATAGCCGGGGGCTGAGAAAAGTCAAATGGCAAAGGTCCTGACGGCGAGGTTTTAGGTGATTGTTTGGCCACCGCTGGTGTTTCTGCCGCCATGCTTACCTTGGACTGCAAAACCGATGAACCCAGGAACTACAGATTTGCACTTCCGGCTACACGTTTCCCTCAGACTTCACAATAAAAGTTCGTAATTTTGAAAGTCATTATGAATGAGAAGGCAAGCTCTGTGCCATGGATGCATATATATATAAACTTTTAGCTTCCTAGCGTCTGCTGCCATGACATGTACTTAATGTCAATGATTAATAAAAAATGCACTGAAGAACTTGACAGAGAAATCAAGCAATTTACAAATAAACGAGTAAATACTAAACCCATTCTAAATATGAAATAGCCCTGCCGGCGAGCTATTCACGGTAAATAAAGTGTATATTCCAAGACATTAACTAACAATATAAACAATATGATCGACCTGTGCCTGCATTTTGTCTGTTTATCAAACGTCTGTTAATTGTGGGTGGATTGCTAATATATAAATTAATGTTTGTAAGATGTTTTTAATCAGGTCCCTACTCTTACCACAAAGTGGCAGTATTGGGTAAAAGTAATGTCCCAACTGTCCTTGAATCTCGCGAGGTAGTAATGTTATATTGTGGGTGGGAAATAGGTACGTTTGCTCTAACAGCACAATGTAAGATTACATTTACAGTATATTTTGTACTGTACATGTTTATATTTAACAACCCAGCTGGCTTACCAATTTGGTTGTAAGGTGATGTTTCAATGATAGATGCATCCTATTGAAGCCTCATTGGGCATCACAGTGAAATCGTTCCAACTAGCCCAATTCTTAGCTTAAAAAAGGTAAATAGTAAATATTTACATATAATGAAAATACATATTTTTCAAAAATAATCTTATTGTTCTTTAAGAGTAATTTGCCACCATACCAGGATTTAAAACTGCAGACCAAGTCGAAAGAACATATAATGCCCTAAAGGGAGCTAAATATGACAACATTTCATTGGATGTCTTGATGTCAGCTGAAGTCTAAACATGTAATGCAGAAACAAAGATGAAAGAAAAAAAAAGGAGAGAAGGAAATGATCTTATAAAAAACAGCAAACAAATACTTTTCAATCTTTTTATTGAATATTAAGGTAAATATTTCACATTAATACAGGCTACATAAAGTAGAGCCACTATACGACATGAAATTTACTCTCATTTTAACCCTTTTTAGTATGTAAACAATTATACATGTATTTACCACTCTAAAAGGTTCTGATTTCTCTTTCTCTTTAGGTAATCATCATCTAGTTCTGGGCCAAGTTTAAATAGCTACTTCATGTTGAGCCCCCTGCAGCCCAAGAACGGTGTATGTGGGTTTAAGTCAAAATCACTAAACTACGCAGAGAATGGATCCTGTTGAACAGGTGATCGCGCATGTTTGTTTGTTTGCATCATCGAGACACTGTTAACAGCTCTCGCCCAATTTCCCCTTTCCTTGTTTGAGATAGGCACATCAAAGAATGGCGTCGAGAGAACTTCCAATTCTTCAACCTCTGCTCTGCACTCTCAGGTCTCTACTAAAGTTAACATGTACGTTTTTCTTTTTTCATTTGTCTCGTTCGGTCATATTCGTCAATTGGTTCTTCATGTTTGAGCTGTGGGTCATGCTGTGTGCGTTTTGATTGCTGTGGACGCCGTCTAGTTGACGTGGTTTAGGTGCACATTGCCCACATGAGGTGCCCAAGTACCAGGCCACACCTGATGGGGGACAGAACAAACAGGAAGTATATGTTAGAACAAATGCTGCCAAATATTAAATCAAACTTAACAACAGAAATAAAAGCCTGACAGCTGAACTCTAAGCATAAGTCAGCACTGCCATATAACAGAAGAGGACATTACCTGCTGTTGTGGGTCGGAGTTATCTGCATTGTTTGGGACCACTTTGATAATGGGGCTCCATGCGGGGTCACCAGCGTGCAAACCATTGTACATAGGTCCCCCCGGCCCCTCTGCCATGGGAGGATGAGGGGGTAGCATGGTTCCTCCATACATTGACATAGGCATCCCCTGAAGAGACAATAATGGGCAATTTGTAAAAGATCTGTACATAATAGGAAGAGCAGTTAAAAAATGTATAGAGCCATGGCTTTGTGTTACCTTCGGGAAGTCCATGTAACTGTTGGGCAAATGCTGAGGCTGGTGGTAGTTGTTAGCAGGGTTTGCAATGCCTGTGTCATCCTGCTCCATGGGTTGATGCTGAGAGAAGGCCGACTGCTCCGCCTGCAGCTGAGGGTGCATCATGTGGCTGCTCATCAGGGGCTGAGACCAGCCAGACATGGCCTCTGTACCGAGACACAAAGGGGGTTAACTTAAGTAATGGATAGCAGTTGCTGGTACACAGTCGCTGAGATTTTCCCTAATTCTTACTAACAACAAAAAGGAGAACAATTTTTCCTCTTACCCGAAGCACTGCCAACCCCGAATGACCAAATGCCTCCCTGTCCAACAGATGCTGTGTAGCTGGTGGTGAGGAGGGGTGGGTTGACGGATCCTGTCTGCCTGATCCTTGCCAGCCGCTCTGTGCCGATGGGTGGGGGAACCTTCCTGTCCTGCTGCGAGGAGCTGCCTGGTTTAGGCTGGGAGGGAGGGGCCACAGCTGAGGTGGAAAGGGCTGAGGATGACACCGTAGAGGGAGGCGGCACTGGAGATTCACCTGGTAGCAAAGAGACAGTAAAGAAGAAAATTTTTAGATCAGATTTACACATTTTTAAGTATTGATGAAAAGCATTAACTTGTACAATGCCTCAAACACCGAAACTCCGAAAGAGAAAAAGGTTACAGAGGAAAAAAATCCAATAAAAAATGTCTGTTACAAAACTGCTTCTCTAAGAGTCTAAAGAGATCATTTAAGACTGAAGAGCTTTAGGAAATCTCGATGAAAAATACAATACAGTACAATTCCTCCTTATTTTATATTGTATATTATAAATTCTTTTATGAGGAAATAAATTAAGTAAAAGAAGAGTTGGAGCCTAGTACCTGATGTGGATGCACTCCATGGATGAGGGGAAAAGTGCTGTCTGCTGAACGAGGGTGTGCCAACTGGTGTGTGGCCGTGCAGATAAACCGGGCTGCCAGAGATGCTGGTAGCATAGCTGGTCAGCGCTGTGGATGCAGACAAATCGAAAGATTACAGATCATATCTGAGCACATGGAAAATCAACTATATCCCTGACACCATCTTAATAAATACAAGGCCTTATGCTGACACACATTGCTGCCTTGTCTCATATGTATATGAGTTTATTATGTTTGATTGCATAGTTACTGCCCCATTATGAGGTTGTTATTGTCAGTTAAGTCCTCTTAAAAACAGATTCTTAAACATCAACAAAATGATAATGTGTTAAATGAAATCAAAATAGTCATACCAATGGGGCTGTTGACCATCCTCTGAGATGCAGAGCGGTAGCCTGGGGCTTTGGAGCTGTCTGGAGGGGGTGGAGGCATCATATTCTCCATCTGGCCCATGCTCATGTAGGCTGGTGGGGCTGAGTACGACTGCTCTGGAGGGGATCGAGCTGGCAGATGGCATGCACCCCACACCTGATTGTTTCCAACCTGCGAGGTAAGCACAATTGATAACGACACAGTTAGAATTATTGGGTGCATGAGTGATCTCTGTAACAGCACAAAAGGAACCATGACTTAGTTCTGTTTTGTTTCTTTTGATCAACTATTTAACCTCCTTTTATGTCACTTTAAGTCACTGCAGCTCATGTTTAAATTTGAAGTGTTATTTGACTGACCTGGCTATTGTTATCAAAGATGCTGCTGAAGTTGAAGAGACCTGCAGGACCGAAATTGGGGGGTATCTGCTGAGGCTTGCCAGCGCTGGCCACGTGCTGCATCTGGGAACCGTTCATCATCCCCAGGTTTGCAGAGACCTGAAGAGAGCCTGGAGCTTGGGCTTGGGTTTGGGCTTGTGGAGGCAAACTTGCGGGCTGGGACGTCTGGTTTTGGGTCTGTTTTGGGGGTTCTTGCTGAGGGTTGAAGGGCACGAACACAGATTGCTGTTGTTGCTGCTGCGTCTGCTGCTGCTGCTGCTCAGGAAGGGAATAGTAAGGCCCTGGTGGCTGCATACGATGGGAGACTCTGGGCGCAGGGGCTGAGAAGTGGGGTACAGTGTTGTTGGGATGTGCAACATTGTGTGAGAGAACAGGAGGAGGTGCTGAGGGGAGGTGGGAACTGTGCTGTGGGTTGAGGAGGGGTGGTGGAGCTTCTGAAGATGGTACAGAGGAGGGAGGGGGAGGTAACTGCTGTCGAGGCTCTGGCTTGGGAGGTAAAGCCATGGTGGGAGCAGTGAAACCCACAGAGCTGATGCTCTCACTGACAGAAACAGGCTGGTTCTCTACAGGCAGAGAAGGCTTGTCTTTTCCAGGAGGGGCCACAGAACTGGGTTCTGTTTTAGTTGGCTGGATTGTAGGCTGCGAGATGGGTCCTACTGGCTGCTGGGTGGCATTCACAGTAGTTGTAGTGGAACTGTGATGTGCAGGAGAACCTGTGCCACGTACTGCATTGCTGCCACTTGTAGGGGTGGCAGCGACAGACACAGGGGTGACACCAGCAGGCTTGGGATCGGGGGCGAAGAGCTGTTTTCTGACAGAGGAAGGGGTGGGGATGTTCGGCTGGGGATTGTATGGTGTGGGATTAGGAGTATGAGGTGAGCCTGCAGCTGTAGACGTGTTTGGAGCAATGGTAGTGGTGGTGTTGGTGGTCGTGACTGAGGCTGAGCTGGCTGTATTGCTGTGCTCACTGTGGGTTGAATTGGGTCTAGCCTGGCCACCAGTGCTGTTGGTTCCTCCATTGTGTTTGGGGGAGCTGTTAGCACTGCCTGGACTCACGGGACGCACTGGGAAGGGTCCCCAGGTGCTGGCGGCAGGAGAGAAAGTGCCACCAAACTGGGCCATGGGTAGACGAGGGTGTCTGATCTGGTGCATGGTCTGAGCAGCGAGTAGAGCCAGCTGTGGGTGGGCGTACGCCAAGGGCAGAGACACAGGGAAGGGCTGTCTAACGTTTGATGACAGCCCCTTACCAATCTTCCCCCCGGCCTGAGAGGAGGATGAAGATGAGGATGTAGAGGGCTGGAACGAGACGCCTGTGGAGGTGACCAGTGAGCTCAGGGCCTTTGGTGCTGTGGTACTGGGGAAGGAAGCTGAGGTCGTTTTAGAGCCTGGGGCTCTGATGTGATTCCTTGGGATCAGATCTTCAAGCTCTTTGGCTGGGTCCTGGATTAGAGCATTGATCAGCTGGACAGCATACCTTGTAGACTCCGTGCCTCCTCTGAAACAACAAAGCATCCTTTGTTTAGACTATGTTCTTATCAAAAGACAGAACAGAGCAGAACCAAAAAAAAGGTTTGAGTAATTAAATGCAACTGTGGCCTCTTTCCCAGCTCTCAGTTTGGGGCAGGCTGCACTACACAGTTAATTGCTTTCACTTAACTAAAAATCTTTTGATTGTCTGCAGCACATGCAGTTATTTAACCCTAAACATTTATACAGTATCATTGCTTCATTTTTCTCATAAAATCTGCTGTTTATCTCTGGACCTAAGTTTCTTTGTGCACTGAACATTTTTTGAGCTTTGTCCTAATAATAGCAAATGTCAAGGTTTACTGTTTCAAGGACTTAACATCTCAAGTTTTTGCACCAGCTTTACTTAAATCAAGCTGGAATGATCAACATCGGATTGAAGTCTTTGCTGTAAATCTAAGTTTCAAATCATTTTTGTAGGGACAGAGACAAAACCTTTAGTGTGAAAATTTGTCCAAGACCTAACAGGTCTAAGTGTGCTGATTGACGTATGAATGCAGATGATGTGGTTCCATTTTCATTATGCTCTGCTTGGATTTAACAGTTCTGGCATAAATAGTACTGATAAAAGATAACTTTAACAGCACAATTAATGCAAAAAAAATGCAGATGATGAGATCAAAAGGAAGAAAGCTTTTTTTTTTATTATTCCCTAATTTCTACCTCTATCAAACCCTGTGCCTCATATATTTTAAACACAGCACTGGACTTCTGCACTGAAGGACAGGCCAAGAAGGAATGACATCATCCAGACAGGGCTTGGTGCATCTAACATACTGTTATACTCAAGCTGCAGTGATGTTTACAGTCCACAAGAAGGCATTATTTCTACCTTATGGTGATCATCCTCTCCCCATTCTTGTCCTTCTGTTTGTCAACATCAATGTGAGCTCCAGTCACGTCCTGGATGGCTGTGATGTTGCAGCCTCCCCGGCCCATGATCCGAGACACAACAGAGGCCGGCACAGACAGCTTCTTTGATCTTCAAAAGGAGCAGTGACATTTCATTAATAATTCTTTCTATATTGGCAGACAGTAACAGTATACATAGTAGTTTACATCAACTGACACAAACCAAAACTGCACAAGTCTCGTGCCGAATTTTAAGAATGATCTCTCAATCTTGCAATCAGAAAATCTGTAACATTAAATGAATCACTGACCTTCTGACCACCTCCTTCCAACCTTCTTCTCTCTTCTGGCCTCTTTTGGGGCTTGTGAGGCTGAGTTTACTGTTGGGTGAGGTGACGGGAAGAGCCATGGTCTTGAATGGAGAGGGCAAGGAGTTGGAGGTGGAGTCGATTGTGTCCGGAGCTCTGTGACAGAATGGGCAAAGCTCAGGTTAAATTAGATCAATATAATGAATATCAAGTCGGACATAAGGCAAAAATAAGAACCTGTAGAGAGAATATATGCCTGAAATTTAACAACAGCTCCCGCATAAAAATAGCTTTTTAGAACTCAGCTATATGCACACACAAGCTGCATGTCGGATGATAAATGTGCTCTGCTCCAACAGAAACTTACTTTTGCGTTGGTTTTGAGATGGAGACTGTGACCTTGTTGTCCACTTTGCCATCAGTCTGCAGCTGAGGGCAGTGTCTCTTCTCTGGGCCACGCAGAAGGATCTGGGACTGGGCTGCTCCCGAGGAGGGGGCTGAGGAGGAGGAGGAGGAGGAAGAGGAGGAGGAGGACGAGGCGGAGGAGGCGAGGTCAGGGAGGTAGTTGAGCTCCTGACTCTTGCCTCCGCTGCTGCTGCTCTCACTGGCACAGTCGGTGCTATCCAAGGGGTCAGAGTCGCTGTTGCCACCCGTCACTCCCCCACCCCCACCCCGTGGCTCACCGTGGATCTTGTTCTTGTCAGCCTTATGCTGTGCTAGTGCAACCTAGAGAAAAGATGCGTACACATGTAGTTAGGGTCTAAATAATAAAACCTAAAAAAGTCCATCATGAATCAAACAGACAAACTGAACCGTTGATAAAAGCTGCTGCACTCACCTGCGGATCTTGTAATATGATGGGTTCGTTGGGCGAAGAGTCCTTGGTCTTGTTCTTTTTGTTCTTGCGATTGGTGCTGGGGGTAGTGGCCACACTTGCTCGCTTCTTACCAAAAGCTGTAGTGAAAGTGGTGGAGGTGGCAGATATACCAATGGTTGTGGTGGTGGTTGCACTTGGAGGCTCAATGGGAACCTCTGTTTCTGTGAAGTGGAGAGAAAAATTCAGACGGGAATGGTTACCAACCAATGAATTCTAGCACATAACTGTAGTTATTAATGTGGTTAAAAGTCATAGAAATTTACCATCAGCTGAATCCTCCTTCTGCTCCTGCATCTCAGAGGAATCCTCCTTGGTTTTCTGCCCCTCCTCTTCCTCCTGCTTTCTCTTCTGCTCCTCCTTTTTCTTCTTGCGTTTCTCCTTACGCTTCTCACGTTTAGCAGCCAGAGCCTGCTTCTTGCTCTCCTCTCGGGACTGTCACACACATAACGCAGTCACGTTAAAAAACGTAAATGTGCGTAATGACCCAGTGTATGCAGTGCATTCAGAATGTCATAATCTTCCAAAGCAAGGCCACAGGATGTGACATTACCTTCTCCAAGTCCAGCTCCTTCAGGAGAATGCTTGCATTCTTGTTGGCCTCGGCTGCCTGCTGGTCTTTGGCTTTGACGATGGTCTCCATGCACTGGTGGCACTTCTTCAACAGCTCCTACAGCAACAGCAAATCAACACCTGGAGTTAGAGCTCTGCAAACATCTCCATTATTCTGCCAGTTACCATATGTGTAGCAGACCAGTGAATAAAAAGAAAACTAATATCTACCTTGTCAGCAATGGTGGCGATATATCTCATGCACTCGATATCTGATGGGAATTGGTTGACCTCCTTCACAAGATACTGCACCACCTTCACATGACCCTAAAATGTGAACAAGTTAAATAGTTAGCAAACAGAGGATTGACCAAGTTAAGCGAGACATGCTGCCAATCAAGACTCTGATCAACTCTGCACCTTGCGAAAAGCAGCCATGAGTGGGGTAATCTTGCGGTTGTCGGCTGCATCCACATCTGCACTAGCATGCACCAAGAGCTGGACCACGTCAAAATGGCCACCATTTGCCGCCAGCCATAGAGGAGTGTTCCCTTTCTTGTTTCGTACATCGATATGGGCACCCCTGCAAAGACAGAGGCATTAAAAAGTGAAAAAAGTGCACTTCATGCACCATCGGTAGTTGCAATAAAACCAGCAACATGGTGCATGAGTCACCATAACAATGTCCTACACAGCATTGACAACTCACTTCATCCTACAGGAAGATCATGACCTATAGCCTGATCTAAACTGCTATTTCAGAAGTACTGACAGTGGAAGTACAACAGAGTGACTAAGAATGGTCTCATAAGTAAACCAGAACATGATTTTGTAAAAGGAAAACTCAATAATGCCTACCTGTTGATAAGCAGCTCACAAAACTTGTAGTGGCCTTTGTCTGCAGCAATGGTGAGGGCAGTGTCTCTGGATGAGGGAACAGGCGGGGCATTGACATCGGCGCCTTTGTCCAGCAGCACTCGACCCACCTCTGCGTAACCTCCCGAGGCTGCCTCCATCAGCGGAGTAAGGCCAGTCTGCATGAAGTACGAACATTTGCAAATGAATTTAGTGATTCTGGAAACTAGACATTTATGTGTCTAAAGTGAAAGTGATCCTGACTCCTCACCTTAGCACGATGCTCTACGTTAGCCTTGCGATCTAGCAGCAGACTGACGACCTCAGCCCGCCCCTGGAAGCAGGCTAAGGTCAGAGCTGTGTTTCTGTTGGTCTCAATCTGAGCGTTGATGTCTGAGCCCATATCTAGCAACAGCTTTACTGCTGGCACATGACCGTTCATAGCTGCCAGCATCAGAGGAGAGATTCCCAGCTTACTGCCAGTCCTTGAAGGAAAGCAAATAAATATATTGCTGAGAGGTTAAAAATCTAAAGGAATATTAAAATTGTTTAAGCTGTACAAAGATGCATAGGATAGATCACAAAGTATTTATTTTGGTTTCAGTTATAATGATAATTTTACGGCAATCCACCAACTTTAGATGTCTTTTCACTTTCTGCAAAAAAAACATTTCTCAAAGTAGCAGCTGTTTGTTTGCCCTTCAGAGGGGGGGTGCATGGCCTGCACATCTTAAAGGGCTTATTTATGAGCGCAGCTTAGTGTTCTTGTATACTGTTGAACTGTCTATATGTGTGTAGCAAATGGAAGACCGTGGAGTTTTCTTAAAATAGATAAGCCAATACAGTCACTGCTTGGCTGTGTTGACAAGAAGAAAGATATATATCACATACAGCAGGTCAATGGGTGGGTTTTTATGGGACACTAAACTGCTAGGAAGGCCCTGACTTTTAGCCAGCGTAGCAAGATCACAAATATAGACAACTGATCCACTGTGGTATCACTTCTATGAATGCTATTTTAAAAAAGGCACTAAATAGATTAAATGATCTATGTCAGACATTTGGGTTGGATAGGCAGGGCTTTCATGCATATTTCACACTTTGTAATCATTTTTTTAAAAATTGAAAAGGGTCTTATGTGGTGTGAGCCTCCACTTCTCATTCATATATTTATCATAGGACAATAAAAGTCTTTTAAGCAAGGTAGACCAGGCATTCAGTTGTGTTGCGGAAGGGAATCTGGAAAAACCAGAGTCAATCATGCGGATATTTTCCGGTCGTGCCCCTCTATTCAGTCTTTTAGCAAAAAGTAGGACCAATCTCTCTAAAACCTATCAGTTTCAATATCAGTGCAACATTTACATCTCTCTCTCTTGGAGGTATCTCTGATGGGCTAAAAAAAAAATATGATAATCTCTTTATAAGCTATTAAAAATGGCTCTTTGTGTACATTAAAACAGCTACGTCTTCTAAAAAAGATGGCCTGATGTGATGTCAACTGACCATTTCTTTTTCAACTCCATGCGAGTTAATGATGAAAGAATTAGGAGAAAAACAGTGGTAAAAATATTTGTTTCGATCTTTATAACCATGGAGTGCACCATATGCAGTATTTTACTTTAAATTATGCACATTTATCTTATTGATCATATCATGATCTCATACAGTTGTATTTATTTTTCGTTGCATTATAATATGAACATTCATCAAAAAAAAGAACAAAGGAGGAGCTCTTATGAAATCTGGGCTTTGAAACTTAGTCTTTCTTCTATTCATTCCTTACTGATAACTGGTATTTTTTATGCTATTACATAGGTGTGGCTAAAAACCTAGGGTACATTTTCTGGATATACATATGCCTGGCATTGTGTGGCTTTAAAAAAAACAAAACAATAAAACAAGTATTTCTTCATTTACTTCAGGAACTAAAATGTCATTAGATTAGCAGGATAAAGACCCCAGTAAGGGTGGAAGCAGATTCTTATCACTCACCTGGAGTTGATCTCAGCTCCAGCATTGAGGAGTATCTTGATGATGTTGACATAACCACCAGAGGCAGCCAGGCTGAGAGGCGTGTAGTCGGAAACATTGCGGTGTTCCTTATTGGCTCCTCGAAGCAGCAGCAACTCCACCACCTGACCAAAACAAGCAACAGTTACATATTTTTGTTAAAAGCAAGGTAAACAATTAAAAGACATGTTGCTACTGTAAAGGTAGACTGAAAGAAATTTTTGTTTACCTCCTGGCGTCCCCCAGAGCAGGCCAGGGAGAGAGGTGTGTCTTTGGTTCTCTCTGACTGAGCCTCAATGTCACCCCCTTTGTCCAGGAGCACTTCAACCACTCCTACGTGGCCTGCAGTGGCAGCCAGGATCAGAGGAGTAAAACCTGTGGAGGAAAGCAAGAATAAAAGGGTTTTTCAGTTAATTAATATATGACTCACCTGTTTAGAATTAAAAAATCCAATTCATGCCTCCCTATTTTTCATTATACCATATGAGGTCACTTTCATAAGCCTTTTTTATAAATCACACTTTTATACCTTTTTTGTCCCGGTGCTCAATGTTGGCTCCTCGTGCAATGAGGACAGAAACAAGCTCCTCATGTCCTCCTGCACACGCCAGCGTCAGTGCTGTGTCATGGTTACTCTCCGTCTGTGGGGGTTAAGAAAAAAAAAACAAAAACTGCTGAACAGGGTGGAGAGTTTCCTGTATACGTGTATTGATTTCAACTGATAATTTTAAGATTTCTGTCATGTAAACTTGGCATGGTTACTTACATGTGCATCTATGTCAACAGAGGGGTAAAGGGGCAGAACTGAAGGGGGCGAGGCGATGTTTGTGGGCATCTGTGTGGGAGGCTGGGACAGGGGTGTGGGTGAGGTTGTAGTGTTCAGCATGGGCACACGGCTGCTCACAGCTGTAACATAGTAAAAATAAAGAACACATCAACAAGGAACATGAACATACATCAAAAGGATTTAGCAGACACTTACAGTCGAAGAAAAACGGTAAGCCAGCTGCTGCAGGGAATACACTTACCCGCCATGATGTCATCCAGCGTGTCCGTGAGCGTCTGTGCAGGTGTAGCTACCATGAGCCCATCTGGGGCCTGCTGAGGTATCATTCCTGGGCCTAACCCAGCCAACTGTTGACCCTGCTGCTGTTGGCCAAGCATTTGCTGCCCCACCAGTACCCTCTGCAGCTCCGGGCTGGTGCTTCCCGGGTAGTCTGCAGGGTTGTAGTCTGGCAGGGGTTGGATGGGGACGAAGGCAGCCTGAAGAGGTGGAGGGGGAGGCTGGGGCTGGGCCTGTGGTGAAGGGGGAAGGGGAGGTTGCTGTGGCGGCTGGGGCCCATCCCTGTAGAGGATTGTGCCCACCTGAGGAAGCTTGGGGTAATCGTCCTCTTCTCCATCTCCCTCTTCCTCTGAACCCTCCTCTTCGTCGTCATCTTCCTCTTCCTGAAAATGTGTAAAAAGAACTGTTAAGTCCATATTCTTTAGCAAAAAAAACAGGAATTTAGTTGTTTGATTCTTACATATTGTTATAATCTTACTTCTGGCTCCCCAAACCCTGAGAGACTCACCTCTTCCCCTTCCTCTCCTGGCTGCTCCTCTTGCTCCCCGTCTTTATTGGCCTCTTCATCTGTGTCAGAGCTGGTGTGTACTAGGGCGCCTGGCGTAGTGGGAAGGGGGCCTGGAGCAGTCGTAGTCCCAGGCCCCGGGCCCGGGCCCTGGCTCTGTCCGGCCTCCTGCTCCTCCTTTAAACCCTTCGCCTCCATGTACTCTTTGGTGAACTGTTGCTGTGTTTTCAGCTGCAGCTGGCGCTCTACCTTCTGCAGCTCCTTCAAGATTTTCTTCTTTTTCTGCACCTAGGTGGGTTACAATCGCATCCTAATTTAACCAACTTCTGATACACTGGTATGCATGCACAATAATCTATAAGCTTGGATTTGCTGGCAAGCCAACATAAATCACTGAAATAGAAGTTCAAATGAGATCAAATCTTAGGGATGATGGATTATACCTGCTCCTCTCGGCTCTTCTTCAGCTCCTCAATCTTGTCTTTGGTGAGCGGCTCCCCCTGAATAAGCTCTAGTGACTGAAGTTGGGCCTTCTCAATAGCGCTGATTCTCTGGCCCAGCTCGTTAAGCTTTCCCTCCGTCTCCTCCACAATGCATTCAAGAGGCTGGCACAAGTGGAAAGGCGGCAGGGGTTCTGCTTCGGGCCCCCGGCCAACTGAGTTGGGGACACCAGGCTGAAGGGCTGCCTGTCTCTGTTTGGACAGACCTGAATTTGAAGAGCAAAGAAGTTGTGGGTTGGAATGAGTTTACAATAAATAGCAGCAGAATAACTTATGGAAGTCAGCAGCTTTGTGAGTACGCCGACTGGGTGACAGGATTTGTGACAATGATCACCTTTGCTGGAGACGGGTGGGGGTGTGGCGATGTTTGACGGGGCACGGTCGGGCTCCTGAGGGGGCACTACCATGGCGAGAGCTTGGAATGGGACACGAGGAACCTGGTAGAGCAGAGGACGTATAAGTTTTAACCAATTACACCAACCATTAAACTGCCTCATACTAAAACAGATCAAATCCCCAAAGAAACATTGACCAACAATCTTATTTTTGCTGTATTTACCTGAGAGGCATCTTGCGAGGGGGGAGTGAGCTGGGAGAGGTCAGGGGCAGGGACTGACAGGATGTTGTTGGGATAGTCCAACAGGTAGGAAACCACATTGGTGTGGCCACCCTTAGCAGCTTCGATCAACATGGTTGAACCATCCTACACAGAAAAACACAGAAGGTTTCAGTGATGTGATATCATTACACTCACATACAAGTATAACTATTCTCATTGGTCCAATCTAAACCCAGAGTGGGTGCATTACTTTGAGTCTGTGTGTAGGATCCGCCCCATGTGCCAGCAGCAGTTCCACCACAGCCAGATGTCCCCCAGCGCAGGCCAGAGACACTACTGTGTGATCATTGTTGGCAGTTGCTCTGTTCACATTAGCACCTAGACAGGAAAAAAGAAACACATGAGCTAACTGAGTATGACATATGAATCATATTACATTAACATGTTTAATATTGATCAGCTTGAGTGTAATTCCTTCTAAGATAAAACATCTTCCAGGCAACTTATTGAAATCAATAAATTTGAATTTGCAGACACATTTTTTAGGTTTTGATCGGATCATATAATGATATAATTACTAATCTATCTGCACTAAATGGCCTATTATTTTAAATATCTGCCTCTGCATGCATGGAAGAAACACTTCATGAATTTCCTCTCACAATGTTTTAATGTACGAACAAAGTCAAATTTGACCAACCCTTCATTCTATGTAAGTAAAAAAATTTAAGAAAAACAAAAAAACATTTAACTTAGTTAATTCAAACAAATAGATATAACTCACCTTTGCTGATAAGGAACTGCACTGTACAGAGATGTCCCGCCCTTGCTGCCTTCATCAGGGGTGTTCGCCCTCCTTCAGACTCGTGTTCCTGGAAAGCAAAGATGAAGATGTGTTTAATCTTAATTTGGTGCAGAGGTTGTATAATAGAGTCAGAATTTTATACATATAAAGGAATATGTCTCAAGAAAAAAAATGTTTTAAATGTAAGATTTCAACATTTGATCTGTAGCCACTCTGATCTTTTGTGAACTTAGGTAAAGCAAAGAGGATTTAGGATCAATACATACCAAGTTGGCTCCTGCCTGCAGCAGCACATCTGCCACATCAGTGTGTCCATTCTCACACGCATATGTCAACGCTGTGTCACCTGTTGCCGTGGTTGCATGAACGTTTGCCCCTGAATAATGAAACCATGCGATTAGGATTTTAAGCACAGAGGTCAGACAAAGGCATTTTTTAATCACAGCTAAACTTGTGTCTTTGTTTTCTCAGCAACACATCATCTTTCCTCCAGCTCACCTGCAGCCAGTAGGTATTTCACCAACTCCAGATGGCCTTCCTGTGCAGCCTCCATAAGAGGTGTGGAGCAGCCCAGCTCAATATCAGCGCCCGCCTTGATGAGGAAGTCAGCCACTTCCAAGAAGCCTCCACAGCATGCTAGAGTCAAAGCCGTTTCCTGGGTCTCCTCTGTCTGGGCATTGATATTAGCACCTGCAGAACCGAACAAGAACATTTAGGGGCTTGTTGACTTGCTTTGTTTCCAAATTTTTTAAAGGTTTTTGAAAGTTCAGAACTTGAATCATTTAATAAATCCAAAAGACCAAATCATGTTTATCTTACTTCAATGAGTTAAGTGATCAAGGACAGCAAATCCAAATAAGCACACACTACTTAATGTAAACAATATTAAGTCTCCTTTTATCAGATGTCAGAACAAAGCTTACCTTGAGCCAGCAGCAGTGCTACCATCTCCTCGTGGCCTTCTCTAGCTGCCTCCATCAGAGGGGTGTAGCCCTCATCATTAACCTGGAAACAAACAGAAGCATCAGCATATGAGAAAACACAGTATGACTCACAGCAGGATCACACTGGAGAACTCAGCTAGTCTTGAATGTCTGTGTGTCTTCACTGTAGATGGAAAAATTTACACCAGTGAGCCTTCTGACACTACCACTGTGGTTGAAATCTCTACATAAAATGTGTGGGGGTAAAGAAGAAAACCACAAAAACCTGAAGCAATATCATTTTTCTGGCATCCTCTGATCCTTTGTTCAAGTCAGCTGTCTCACTTTAAGGCTAACTGACGCGTTGCACAAACACAGCTTTTTTTCCTTTGTTAGTTTTTAAACAACATCAATGCGATATGACTACGTTTTTTTTGCTTGCTCCATTTTGCATTTTTTCAGAGACAAACTGTGTCAGTGATATTGTATATGTGAGTTTAGTATAGAAGAGGTGAAGGTGGAGACAATAGACATGTTTAAATCCAATCTCTCTGACTGGTGTAGTCTTCGATATAATGTATACCAACAGTATTTGTGAAATTGAAAAAAAATGGTCAACAGCTACTTAATTCCATTGACAAGCACAGCTCTGGAAAGACAAATAGGAATTGCATTATCTTTTGTATTATTACAGTCTTTATCAAACTTGTGTTTTTGCATTTGATGTGTCTCTTCACACACCTCTTCCAAGTTGGCTCCTCTCTCTATGAGCAGGGCTGCCAGCTCCACGTGTCCTCCACAGGCTGCGAGGGTAAGAGGCGATTCGAAGGAATCAGCTGGCATGTTGACCTGGGCGCCGCTGTCCAACAGCAGCCGTGCCACCTCCACATGGCCGTCCTGGGACAGCGAGACACACAGAGAATGCAGAGATAAGCACCTAAGCACCTGAATAAATGAACTACATCCCTTTTCAATTAAGCCTATAAACAGCCATGATACTTGAGTTTGAGAACTTCTATGTTCTTTATTATTTAGTTTTACCACAGGGCACTTTTATCTCTTATTCTTCTTCTTATTAAATCCACATTTTGCTACCGTCATTAATCATTAATGTTAATCTAACTACCTTCCTAACTTTTTCTTTTCATTGTCTTTTAATACAATAGGTACATTTCTTATAATCATTTGAGTGGACTGGTTGACGTGGTTTAAACCATGATCATGTGACATGGGTATTAACAGCCTGTACTTTTCAGATTTATAAATATCAGTCTACTTTTTCCCCCACTGTGCTGAGAGCTTTATCAAAATGAGTTTGGAAACTAATGGTGTGCTGTGAGTTTGCTGTGCTGCCAGTTTAGTCAATGCATTTGCTTGAAGAGGCTTACTTCAGTTTGATCTTTAAGCTTGAATATATTACACCAAATTTCTAACCATAATTGTAGGAAAATGTTTAAAAACTTGAACAACAAATAATAAATTATTACTTTAAAACAAAAATAAAAGCTAATTGTGACAGACAAAAGGTCTGGACTGGCCTTAATAAGAAAATATTTAGGTAATTAGGTTTGGGTCAGATGCTCACCATGCAAGCCTCCATTAGTGCTGTGTGCATCTCATCCGTTTTATGCTCTTGGTCTGCTCCAGCCTCCAACAGAAAACGCACCATATCCAAGTGACCTGCAGAGGTCAAACAAAAATTACTTTTCTGAACCTATTGTCACTGTTCAAGTATTAGTGCAGAGCATGTCGATGACACAGAACCAAAAAAGGGTAATAAACAGGACAGACGCTATGTTTGAGTTCTGACCTTTGTAGCAAGCGAGTGTGAGAGCGCTCTCCTTGAACTCATTGGAGTGTGTGTTGATTCCGGCCCCATACTCCAAAAGTACCCTTGCCACTTCCACGTGGCCTGCACTGGCCGCCTCCATTAGAGGTGTGTGTCCATTCTCATTGTGGTCCTCAATGTTAGCACCCTCTTTCAGCAGCACCTTCACCACATCGACAAAGCCACCGGCGCACGCGTACGTTAGAGCTGTGTTACCTGGAAAACAGAGAGGAGATTCGTTTTGACTGCAAGGCACAGAGAGAAAGAAAATAATTATAATCTCAGTGAAATGAAGAGGTGTTCTACCTGTGGAGGATTGTGCATTTACGTCTGCCCCATGAACCAGAAGCAGCTTGACAATGTCCACATAACCTCCGCTGGCAGCAGCCATAAGTGGCGTTATGTCCCCCTTGATGCCCCTGTCCTCCACGTTAGCATGCATGGCCAGTAAAACCTATGGAGAAAAGATTAAAAGATATGGTTTAGAAAAGATTATAGAGAATTGTTACATATGTCAACTCATGATTCTTTCTTCCCTATGCGGAGAGGTTACTTCAGTGTACAGGTGCTACAAAATAATGCTTTCACATACCTGTGCAAGTTCATAGTAGCCGGCTGAGCAGGCAAGACAGAGAAGGCTCTCTCCTTCCTCTGTGTGTTCGTTGACGCTCCGTCCCTCATCCAGCAACTTGCGTACAGCGTTGACATCCCCATCAGAGCACGCCTCTGCTAAACTACGGCTGAAAATAACCAGACTGCTACAATTACTGCCACTGTGACAGGTGAGCACACATACGCCTGACAATTACGCAATCATTTCTGAAGAGTGAACCACACACACATGCAAGCATACGATATGTGCAACTGGAACTGAAGAAAAAAAAAAAGATTTCATTAAGGTATATTAACTGACGTTTAACTACAGGAGGCTGTGTACAAGATAAACTGGCATATGCTGGTGTCAGTATGGGTGAGATACATACTTGTCAGCTTGGCCGGCGTTGAGTGTGTTTTCAGCTCTCATACGGGTCAGGGCTGCCGCAGCTTCATCCAGGGCACAACTCACAGATGACGTCAGTCGGCGTAGCACTTCAGGGTCTGCAAAAGCTTTACCATCGGCAGTGGACAGTTTACCGATGCCTGCCAAACACCAAAAGGGCAGAGGTGCATAGGGCAAGGCAAACCACAGGGGAGCACAACCACACCAGACGAGATGAAGAAGCAAGTCCAGTCCAGCCAATCCAATCCAAGGTTAGTAGCAGCATACACAAAGAGAAATAAGAAAAAAAAAAAAAAAAAAAAAATCACACACAAAAAACACACGCAAGCATTTGTTAATGTGGTTTAACATATTTTTTCAATTCTTTCAGTAGAGGTTGCATTAGACTTTCTAGACATCCCTTCCAATGGATAGTGTCAAAATTTCTGGTAGTGTTGTTTTATTTTCCATGTCTAAATATATATTGTCTATGTAACAGATTGTAATCTAAAAATAAATAAATAAAAACACCTAATCCCCAAATCACTTAATCTACTGAACTAAATTACAGATTATGCATTTATAAGAGGGAAGAGTGAAAAGCAAACAGAGATACCAACTGTGAGGTCACTTTGCATGTCATCAACACCACACAAAGTAGATCAATGTTGTATTTGCTGTTCCAGCTGAGCACTTAAACATGCCAATGCAGACTTGCTGAGTAATATTTATCAATTACTTTACAAAATCCATATGAATTGCTCTTCACATTGTCATTACTTTAAAACCACGGAACAATGCAAAAAAAAGTTTGTTCTCTCATTGGACAGGAGATGAGTTCATTTAAACAGTACTAT
>JAQNCA010000032.1:8726442-8750194 GCA_029783725.1 Acanthurus tractus | reverse complement strand
AGACAACTGTTAATATGACCTACAAGACCAATTGAGACAATTCAATTATGTTCAATAAGTGCAAAATAACACTTTTGAAGGGAAGACAACTGAGACTGCCATGACAAAACAAAAGACTGTAATGAACATTATTAATCTTGTCTGTCATTGTTACAGACTGACCTTTCTACAAGTTGCTGCATCATGACAGAATACCCTCATGACTTAATTTCCCAAGACAGAGCAATAAGGGATTTGCAAACAGAAAATGTAAGGGTTTCAAGTCTAAATCTATCCTGTGAAACAATTACTATTAACAGTTTGGTTTACATTAAATGATACCTCTGAAAGAAAATGTCTGCATCATTATGTCAAATGTAGTTTTTATTGTTTTTAAACTTGTTAATGGTAACTGTAGTGTTTTTGACCTGTACCCTCTCTCTCCTTCATGGCTCCTTCATGTTTGCATTACCTCTTGGCACACAACCAACACTGACACTATGTTCTGCCTCTTTCTGCAATTGGCAAACATATCTATATTGTTGTCTTCATCTTTATGATTTGTTCCTGCTTCAGATTGTGTGTACGTGATCATACAAATATAGACTATAGAGACTACATATACACTGACAATTTATAGACATATGCTTCACGATATTGCTCTACAGCACCACTAGTGTTAACAAACGCCCTAAGGCAGGGAACACCAATTGTAATGGAAGTACAACTGTGACTATACAGAGGAAAGAACTTTCAAAAAATAAGCCTTTTTAAACACCAATGCACACCAGGTCAATTGCTACAGAAAGCAACACTACTACTAGACAGTTTTGAACGAAAAAAAAAAATTAAGATTCTATTAAAAAAAAATTTGCATAACCCGACATATAATCGCAATCAGTGGGTGAGGTTAGAGGAAATGCAACTCGCATGTAGTCAGTGCAGGCAGATGCATAGATAAAGGTAAAAGGATGGACTGACATGACTGAATACAGAGCTGAATTTTGATTGTTAATGGTTGGATTACTTGACCAATGAAATAGTTTGTGACTGTTTTTTAACTGATAGATTTGATTAATTAATTTGACTTCCAAAATAGTGCTACTGTATTTGATTTCAGTTTTCTTCTATATTTTTTCAAAATATTTATATAACCTCAGTGTAAAAGTATTTGTGCTTATTGTACATTATTATCTCATCTTTAGTAACATCATAAAAAATTATATCCATAATGTTAACTGCTCTTAGTGAGCACAAAGTTTTGGTAAGCATGGATGTGGAAAACAGAAATGCTGGGTTTACTGAAAAAAAGACTGACAATGAATTCGCTGTAGATACCTACAATTGTTCTCTTACATTATAAACATAATGATGTCATAAATGGAATCCCAGATGCCTAAAATTTAACTCTAACTGCTCAAGGTTAAATTGATGGTCGGTTTGCTTGCAAATTCTAACAAGACTTTAATGCATGATATCTAGCCCTGCATTGTGGATATCTAAAATACACTGTTTATTGGTGACACTTATATTTGTACTATTTATAACATATTTTACATCGAGTAAAATCTGAATGAAAATTATGTATAATGGAAACACTTGGGACATTTGTCAGACTGACTAGCTACTGACACCAAGTCTGCCCCAATATTTTCTGTAAAATTCCCCTACATCTACCTTCATACGTACTTATGTAAGCACTTACGCCTACATTATAACTTAAAAAACCCAATTCAGTTACAAACATGAACCTTTCAATACTGTCTGTATGTTAAGAAAATATAGCAAATATTACATAGTTCCTTAAATTGTTTCCTGTGATATTTGGTACAAAGATCTGCTATAGATTTCTTTAAATATATACATTATATACAATATACAATAACATTATGGGAAGAGAAGAGTGTGCTAAAAGGGTTCAACAGCCTCTCTTTATTCCTCTCATGAAAAAAAAAGGCTCAAGTTCAGCAACCATTAGTAAGCAGCAGGATAATGCCTTTGTATTTGTCTTTGCGCAAAAGTGTAATGGACTTGGGAGTGAAACTATGACACAGTTGCTGAGAGGTCAAAGATCTATAATTTAACATTCACTTCAAAGTGCTTACATTCATATCACAATTACAATTTCGGAATTATGGTGATTTTCATAAATACTCTCCCATGATATAAGTTTTTTTTTGTTTGTTTTTTTTAAAAATCAAAAAATAACCTTAATCAGAGTCATCATATTAAACATATTGGGTAGCAGGACTTGACAGGTCTATTATTTGACTATTTGGTTCTCAAAGGGAATCAAGAGAGACTGCCCAAATCTTCCTGCCACAAACATCACAACCTGCACTCACCTATCTGCTAAGACTACACAAATCAATACAACAGTAGAAAGGTATTATTATTACTACACAAGCTGTAATAGATCTTGAGCAAACTGATAATGTAACTTGCCACCTGTTCTTTTCCGAGTAGCGAGAGAGAAAGGGGAATAGAATGAGATTAGCCATTAGCTGTTCAACATGGGCTCTCTGCATGCTGTGGAGGCTCAAGTGCGTTGCAGCCTTAATCTGCCTGGTAATGTTCATAAGCTCAAACGAGGCCAGGACACCTAGCCCTAATGAATTAATCTACACAGACCTTCTTACTCCTAGATTACAAGTTCTAATCAAACTAATTTACCCAAATTACTTCCAAACTATGTGCTGATATGACAATAAATAGAGAGAACAAGCAGGTTTTCTTTGTTGCCTTTCAGCCTTAGGCCTTATACAAACTAAGGACACAACACTTTGGAGATTTTGAAAGGTATGTGGGAAATAAAGCTGAGGAAGACAAGTAGTATTGCACTAGCTCAAAGTTACCCTGTGTTGAAGCGCAAATTAAGACTGCTTGGAGCAAAATAGGTGTGGCCAGTGATGTAATGATCAACTACCAAAGAAAATCTGTGAAGTCTTAAGGCCTTTTCAGACCAAAGAACTCAATGCGTAAGCTACAGCAAGTTTGTGCTACAATGTGGGAGTATGGACTCATTTGTCAATGTAAATTAATGTTTTTGTATTCCCTTATGGCAGGGTTGTTCAACTCCACTTGGCCTGATCTGACAATTGAATAACTGGCCATTTTAGCATGACATAACATGTTGTGTTTCTCCAAAAGTTCACTATTGTTCAACTTTTTAGTCATGTCCTTTTTCCAAATAAGAAAAAATAACTTGACTTTTTCACTGAAATTCCTGATTTGGTCTGAAATATGGCCTTAAGCTAAATTACATTTAAGCAAAACCGTCATACCTGCAGCTTCCAGTAGGGCTTCAAGTCGAGCCTGTGTCTCGGGATCAACAGTCCTCAAATCTACTCCATCGGTGGCGCTGGACAAAAGCAACTCTGATGCTGTCTTCATGATGGGGTTATCAAGGTCCTCCTGGTCTAAAATAAATGACTCCACCTGAAAGAGATGCAGAAGGGAGCAGAGAAGAAAAATACTTAGCCTAGTAAGAGCTGTTTTGGTTTTTTTCTTTACACAAAGTCTAAACTTTGACCTAATTTGTGTAATAGGACAAATAGAATAACTTCTTAATGTGACAGCATTTGTGTAATTTTAATTTATAATTCATTGATATAGTAATGCAGAATTTTCTTCCTCTGTGCAGAGGTGGCCCCACACACAAACAGGGCACTTATAAAAAGACCAGGCATGCTGCCCTTGTATATTTACAGTTTCTTTCAACAGAGGGAAAACAAAAAGGAACACTGGGATAAGATAGTCAAAGCACAGGAAGTGCCACGGCCAGGAATTAAAACCCCTGCACACATGCAGAGATTCAGCTGAGAGTCAGCTGCCGAAATACAGCACCACAGTCTCATACCTGAGCTTTGGCCCTGTTGGCTCTCCTGTAATACAGTCTATACAAACATTTTCTTATTATAAAAATCTCCAAGTGAGTCAAGATAACAACCAATGACATGGGAATGAGACTCAACAATCAACAGCAGTGGCTCAGTCAAGCTTAACCAGTGAACCTACCACCACACCTAATTCTGTTCATGTATAAGCTTGCATGCCAATGTAGACTTGTTCTTACCCTAACCACACTTTTGTCCACCATATTAACAGCATGCCAAATTAATTAGAGAACACAAGGCAAAACTGCCTCCTAAGTTGCCATGTCATTGCTTGCAGACAAGCAGCTGCATTTGAAAAAGATTTTTTTTCTTTTTTAAACAGAACCCGGCACAGTGCTCACTTCACATAGAGCACAATGGGTCTACATTACTGTTGTGCTTCCACAAAACTTCACTGAGAACAATGACAACAAGACAACCTCACAGTCTGTTTTAACCAAGTGTTTTCAGGTCAAGCTCAGCTTCTAACACAGAAACAACAACTCACTGAGTTTGCTTGTCATTAAAACAACCTGTCTGCAACTGACTGACAAAGTTATCTTCATATTATCTTTCCCTCATCATATGTGCATGGAGCAGAGTAGAGACAGGTGATATGAAGGCAACATTTTGAATACTTGTAACAAATAGGCTCAGTAGCTAATGACGCGCTAACATGCAATAGAATTTTGTATTTTGGTCTTTTAAGCTGACCTAGACCACTTAACATTTGGCTAAAACAGATAAGTGATGCTGTTTGAAACACAAGGCCAGAGTATATTAATGACCATGGGAAATCTTAGTAGCAGCTCTCATAATTTGACTGAGTATAAGGGAAGCGCTGCTCAGTTCCCTCCGGAGCATTTCATAGACCTGTAGAATCAAAGACAAGGTGCACTGAACTTATTATGGCAGCACATGGTGGCTCAACATCTTACCAACACACTTGCTGGTTTTAATCTGTCACCCTTTTGCATGTTTGTGAAAAGCAGAGCTTATAGATGAAAAATAATGATGTGCTTTCTTTTTTGTTTTTTCTGATCGCGATTAAAATAAACATAAGTGTGAGTCAGTGTGTTTTACTTCTATTGATATACAAACATCACTCATGTAAACAATGTTAACACATCAGCAAACAATTATTATTGTGAACAAACACTCTATTTTAAAGAAAACATTAATATGACCTGTTTGTATTTAGCCATAGTTCTGAGTAAGAGCTGGCCGATTCCTGTTTTAGAGTAACTTTCTAGTTGTATCACTGGTACTTAGGGAAACTGATCAAAACTTTTTATCACGCAGGTGGAAAAAAAAATCTCAGTTTTTGCCTCATCTACTAGTCGGTGCAGAGACATAATCAGAACTACATATAAGTGATCTTAATTTAAGAACACCTCTCAGAACCCTCTCCTTAAATTATGTGGTGGACAGATATTTGTAAGTACTACAAAAAACATCAATATATTACATTCACCAATGACTTTTTTCACAAAATTTCACACAATGAATTCAGTGTTCCAAACACATTTTAGTCCATCACTTGTCCTGTGTAGATGTATACTTTTGCTGCACTGAGTGTAACAAAAAAGACAGACATTACGACAAATTCAGGCAAACAGTCTTCCTGGAAGGTAAGATTATTATAGAAACATAATGTTAAGAATTAATCAAAATGACTGCTTTTCAAAAATTTAAAAAGCAACCTTTGACAAAAACTGAGAGGGCAACAATCTCTTTTAAAATCCATAACCTGCAACTGGCTTTTAGGGCCTCGCTCTGAGAGCAAATGTTGAGAGAGTCAGCATTCAGCAATGTGGATGAATTCAGCTATACGATAGGAACGCAGAGCGAAACAACCCATGGGGGATGTAGTTCTGCAAAGGCCTTTATAATCAACAATGGACATCAGTCTTCACTATTAATGAACTACAGTTCCCAGAGTGTTGGTATCCAGAGAGCTGGAAAGGCCTAGAATGGCATCTGCTTAATCCTGGGGCTCAGATTTTAGCTACTGCCCAGAGCAGCGAGTTCTCCACTGGAGTAACACACAACAACAAACGCTCCCTTTCAGGTTTTTATAGTAGGCTGAGTAGGTAAACAAACATGAGACCAGGGCCATGTATTTCCAATCTGATTCAATTAAACTACCTGAGATATAACTGTCAAACATTAATGATGCTACATGACTGATGCTCGGCCAGAAATATCAAAGTTATAATAACCCTGGTATAAGCTGACATCTTTACTGTCATTACTGTAGCATGCTTAAGACAGATAGCCCTATGGTCAGATATTAATTAAGCATAATACAGACAGCTCAACAGGTTAAGTGCATTGCTTGGCAGTGCCACTTCTCTTCACAATCAACTGAGTGATAGTCTCAGTGGCAGTAAATACTGCATCACCATTATGATGACAATGAATGTAAGGTTACCATGACAATGTCATTAGGTTGAGACCTTTGATAAGTTTGTGCAAATCATGTATTTGCCTTTTAGCAGTCTGACAAGTTCCAATATTGTAGTTGACTGCAGTTTTACCATGTTAAACCCAGTTACATGACAACAGTATGGACAAGCACCCCAACTATCTAAAAACTTTAAACTTATAATGGACAATAGGCACAGCAAAATGGTTTTATGACAAGGCAATTCCCGAGTCTGACTAATAAGATATTGATTAGTTGATCATATTCACGGAGATCTTGCTCTAAGAGAGGTAATTTTTGAGTGGCATGTCAATTTTATGCCGTGGTGACAAACGTTTTGTTTAATCTATGTGCCCTCCTAACATAATATAAAACATGTCTGAAATATGTTTAGCTAAGGTGGAGATGCCATCACACCTGTCCTTACGTGTGACTGCCAGCACATGGAAAGTTGGACACCTCTCAACATGAACTCTAGCTGCTCTCAACTGTGACAACGGCAAATGAAGTTGACACAGTTGTGGTGGCTATCTGACCGACAGGGACGAAGAATGAAAAAAAACAACCGGTTTATTTGTCAACACCGACTGTCGAAAATTCGAGTAGCTCCGCGAGGAAAAGCATAACCTAATCGTATCGAAAAGTTAGCTTAGGGACGATCGGAGTTCATTTGCATGATTTTGAAAAGTGACGTAATTGTACAACAACTACGAAATGGCAGATTGTTAAATGGCCGTGTACGTCTGTGGGTTTACGGGCATCTTCCATTTGCTGTGGCTAGAAAGCTGTTGGAAGAGCTGCAAACTTGTGATGGGTGTTGCGAGACGACGGCACCGAACGAGGCCGTCTCCGCTTCCACCCGAACTAGGCCTTGGTCACAGCCTGCGCTGCATAAATAAAACATTTCAACCGCTTAACATGAACAAATGCTTGTGTCTCACCAAACATCGACATCACAACACTCTATAATCATCTGAAATGGCAAGAACTGTTGTTGGCTTTAAGTGTTGTCTTATTTTACGTAATTTCAGCGGCCTGGGAAGGAGTGGTTGCCAACTGAGAGCTAATTCGCTAGCTAACAGTCAGCTCGCGCTAGGAGAGGAATGTTGCCTAGCTCTCAGGTTAGGCTTAGCGTTAGCTAACTAGCTTAGCTTAGCTACCTCTGAAACCTCGTCTTCGTCGCTGCCGGATCCTGGACCCGAGGAGAGGACGGCCGCGGCCGCTAGTTTGAAATCCAGTCTTTCTGCAGCAGGCCCGCCTGGTTCACCGTATAAACGTACTTTCTTTCCACCTACACCAATCCCAATGCCCCCTATTCCGACTCCTCCTGATGCCGCTCCTACCCCCATCCCTGCCACTGGGGAGCGAGGAGTCACCGAGTCAATCTCGTCCTCGAAGCCGTCCGTCAGCATTGCCGTCCCGGCTACTGCATCCTGCATTCTTATGTTCACGATACGTGCGTTGACGAACTAGTTGTTGACTTAAACGTCCGTTCGGGCTCTTTCTTTTAAGATATTTGCGTGTTTTACTTCAGGGAATCCAGAAACTCTCCCGAAGCGAGGGTTGAGGAGGATCTCTTTCCCCCAGCCATTAACTTTCTAACAACCTAACCCGATACGCACTGTTTCTCAGAAAGACCGCCCCTGTAGGAAATCCTGGCAATCCTATTGGTTTAGCAGAAAAAATCTACGTTTCCAGTTGGTCCCGAGTAGTGCTTGTCAAACACGCGACCGCAACGTCATGTTAGGTTTACCAATATCACGAGGCTGTAGAACGAACGTCAAGACAAGACATGGTAGGCCAACTTAACTGGTAGCTAGCTTTACTAGTTCATGTAAACTCTTAATAGGGAACCACTGAAACAGAAGGACTACATAGACCGTATCTTTGTACCTGTTGTACATTTTAATCACACATTGGATGTGAATTTAAATTAGAATAAATATGAATATGATTAAACCTCACAATTAATGCTGGAACTTATTACATTGTGTAAGTGAGCACAAACAAGATCAGAAATAGAAGAAAAGGGGGGGAAATTTTAAGCTTAAATACATAATACAAAACACACACTCACAAATTAAAAAAAAGATTATCACTTTATAATGATCATATTTCTTATTTTAAATACAAGATAGATAGATAGATAGATAGATAGATAGATAGATAGATAGATAGATAGATAGATTAGTTTAAAAAAAAGCAAAAAAGTAGCATGCAATCTCATGGTATGATATAACTTTAAATATATTTAGGGTGTCATTGGTGTTAACTAGAGAATGGCCAACCAAAATTAAGAACTTCATCATTAAATCACTGAGCCATGATTACTTCCTTGAAGTTGCTATTAAAAATGTATAAGTTTTAAACAGCTCCCCATAAATGTTTTGTTTGAACTTTTCAGAATTGCCTTAAACATTAGATACCCCTCTCTCATGAAACCAAACAGCCAATTGGTTAAAAAAAAAAACAACTGCTGAGCTCAAAAAGTTAATTGGATGCTTCCACCCCTTGTAAAATATTGGTAATATCTTAATATCTCAAATAAGGAAAATGTATTTATGCTAAAAGCCGTGTATTCCACTGATTTAACCCCTTATTGGTCTCACCCTCATTTTAAATTTGTCTTGTTTCCTCCTAGGAAATAAATGAATTACAAATAAATAAATACTAAACCTCTGTGAGATTTAAAACACAAAATTTACTTCACAAACATGATGGCTCAACCTTTTTGAGGTAAAATTCAACAATTTGACATTGTTTTATTATCTCTGTAATTGTGATGTGTGACTATCCATGTTCTCTTTTAGCAGTGTGTGCTTAATTTTCATTGATGTACTGGAAGATTTAAATGGCTCCTTTACTATTAAGCACTATTAGACTACTCTATAAAAACTCCTATAAAAGTTTACATAAAAGAAAATATGTATATCAAAAAATGTACACACAAATCAAAAGCAAGTTTACCGAAGAATGCCTAGTTAATGATAAAGTATTTTTTGATGTTGTTGATGTATAAAGTCTTACTTTATTCAAAAACAAGTTTGATATACATTCATGTATCATATTTTGTGACTCAGTGCAAACAATTAAACTATCAAAAGTAAAAAAAAAGCAACAGTTCACTGAATTTCATGTGTATTTTTAGTATAAATAAGACCAATAAAAAAATGCACAATTAAAGTACCAGAAAATATTGCTCAATTTCATTACTTGTGTGAAATGTATTATTATTTAACATCTTTGACAACTATTTAGATTTAGCGCGTTCAGATTCATTTTTTAAGCTGACTATTATTATGGACTCCCGCCACTAAAAATCTCCTCCTAGACAGGAGATGGTAGTCGTCTGCTTAAGGGTACTCTGCTCTCTGACGTTGTTGATTGCAAGGAAACTTATGACCACATCAACTAGTTACCCTTTGGCTTACTTTTATCACTTCCGGCTAAAACCGCACTGACATCACGATTAAACATGTTGAAAACATGTACTGCTTCTCCTGCCAAAAATTTAACGATAGAACAGTCACAAATCCAAGACTTGCTATATTATCCTGGTTTCAATAATAAAAAGCGGTAAACGTGTGCTATCAGTAAATCTATACTGCACCACACTGCAATGCATTATCGGAATCATAGAAACTAAGATAAGTCTATTACGGTTATGCTGTTTTATTGGGTATCTTATTAAATAGGCTTAGATCAAATGTCATAGTTGTCATTACTAATTCTTCTGTGAAACGTAGCCTGTGTGGTACATATTTTCTTCCTCAAAGGAAGCTGAAAAGCATAACAAATTAGTTTTTGACCATTGTAAACAGGGTCACTTCGATTTGTAGAAGATGCCGCCCGGCGAGCTCGGGCCTCGGGCGGCAACGTCATCATTTTTGGGCGTGGACGCATTTCGGAGGCGTTGGAGGGATTGCCAGATTCGTATTAAAACCCACACTCGGCTTACTTTGAGTAAAGACAGGAGATTTAGCAATTTAGAGATTCTGGATTTCAGTTTCATTAAACAAAGAGAAGATATCTGTATTGTTTTACAAAGTGTATAAATGATGAGTCATATCTCATGATGTGACTGTGTTTCACTTTGAAACCTGGGCGATTATCAAGATTGGCATTTTGGAGTTCTTGAAAGGGGGATGGTTGTAGCGCTCTGGCAACTCGGTGTAAGGTTTTAGCTGCATCACGCAGGTCTGGTCATACATACTCCGGCGTGTTGAAACTACGCTTGAATCAGGTAAACAAATAAATAGAGCTTTCAATTTCTTGATCCCACTGAAGCGCAATGCAAAGATTGCATACTTCAAAATTACAATGTTGTTTGTATTATGTAAACCATAGTATATTCTAAAAGCATAACTTAGCGAACGCTAATGTGAGAGCTAGCTAACAGTTTACGCTATTAACATGGCGTCGGCTGAGAGGGCCGCTTTTGTTCTTGTGTCTGGGTGCGGTAGTAAGTGTGTTAAGGGTTGTGCACCCGTAAATAAAGGAGGTCCATTCACAAGTAGTTCATATTTTGAAATCAATGAACTACTTCACGTTTACCGAAACGTCCAATTACCATAAATCCTGTTAAATCCAAATAATTAAACTATGCCGCACATTGTTGTATGGCTAATATAAGCTAACGTTAGCTGGACTCTATTCTTTTTTCGCGCTCGATGTAAAGTGGACGTCGTTCAGTTGAGAGTGGCTGAGAATTTTGACAATTGCCCGTGTTTCATGTTTCGGACAACATTTGTTGCGAGAGGGAAAAGCCACATTTTCATGACTTTATGTATGGTAACTTACACACAGGTAAATGCTACCATACAGTTCAGAGATTGCGCTGCCACTTCGCTCAGGTCCATGCGGCTGATTCCAGTGACTCCAAAGTGTAATCATTAAGAACCTTGAAAGAAATCTTGGACCTTTTTTCGCTCGTTAAAGGTAGACGACGATTTATGCGGTGTTTGTGACATTTAAATATATTTTTAATTGGTTATGTGCCGGGATTTTACATATTATTGGTAACCCTTCTCAATTCTTAACTGGTACGTTAATGTTTACTCATTGGGCTGAACAAAGTGTCGGCAATTTAATTATGATACAGTGTACTTGTACACAGTGTGCAATGGAATTTGCCTGTGGTGACCCATGCAAAGCAGGGGTACGGTAAAAAAATATGTTTAAGAGGTGGAGCTGAAATGCACCAAAGTATGTCAAGATACGAACTGTTGAGACCCGAAGAGCAGAAACAACGTTCGATTTTGATAAATATCATCAGACAAATTGTTTTAATTCTATTTACCTCTGCTGACATTGGGGATTTATGTTTTATCATCAAAGTTATATGCAAAAATACTGAGTAATAGTCTTTTTCTTTAGGGATCGTGACTAGTCATGGCTGATGAGGGATATGTTGTACGCATCAGGGGTCTCCCTTGGTCCTGCTCAGTGGATGAAGTACAGAGGTTTTTCTCAGGTGAGGTGTTTTATAATGTAGTCTTAAAGAAAATAGCTATTTTTTTAAACCACGCAACAATAAATTGATAATGCATTTCAAATCCAGATTGCAAAATTGTCAACAATGGAGGCGGCATTCACTTCACCTACACAAGAGAAGGGCGGCCCAGTGGAGAGGCATTTGTCGAGTTGGAGACAGAGGAAGACTTGAAGATTGCAGTGAAGAAGGACAGAGAAACTATGGGTCACAGATATGTAGAGGGTGTGTACAACTACTTACACATAATGCCTGTTTTGAATTGTCTTGACTTTAAGCTGTGATAACTGATTTGTTTTATGTGCTATGATACAGTTTTTAAATCTAACAATGTCGAGATGGACTGGGTCATGAAGCACACTGGTCCAAACTGTCCAGAAACAGCGGGAGATGGGCTTGTCCGGCTACGAGGCCTTCCCTTTGGCTGCAGCAAGGAGGAGATCGTACAGTTTTTCTCAGGTAAAAATGAGCCTTGTTCCCTGGTTACTTGGAAACCGTAATTAATGTAATGTTGGTAATAATTTTTTTTCCCATCTTCCTTTTCTTGTTTCCTTTCTTCTTTGGACACTTAACAGTTCTTGCATCTGATTTTTACTAACAAGTCAATATGCCATAGAAAATTATCATTACATAATGTATTATAATATGAAAACACTTTTTTTTTTTTCGGTTGTGGACTGATGATCAGTACGGAAGTGATGCCAGAAAAGGAAGCTAGTTTTATTTTATTTTTAAATATTTGCAGACTAAATATCTCGTTCCAGGGAAGGAATCTTTTAATGCAAACACCCTTTCCCATCTTCGCCCATTATGTCCATCTTTAGCTCATTTTCATCCCTTTTTTTCTCTTTTTTTTTGGGTGTGATATTGTAAAACAATTTAGTTAAGTTCTTAGGTTCTGTGCCTACCGGTAATTTACTAATTATGAAATCAATATTAATCGTTACTTGTTGGACAGGTTTCTTACGCCAGCACCATTGTTTCTTTTCCATTTCCTCATCCCCTGTCTTTTACATAATTATTCTTATATAAACTGTATGCCAAGTGTTAAGATCAGTTGTTAATGGGCAAGCACTAACTTAACTCATATCACCCACCAGGATCTTGCTCTCTCTTCATCAACACACCAATACTAGCCTGATGTCCCAAACAGTGCCCTTTTCCATATTCTTCCTCTATCCTCTCATTTCTATTTTATCCCCAAAATACAGTTAATGTAAGTCGTTTAAATGGCCAGTCACTGGTAAAGAACTGAACTGGTATGTGTGATGATGTATAGAGTTTTCCATAAGTTTTCTATCTCTCTCTTTAGAGAAAGTTCTCTCTGTGATTGGGCATGTGATTTAATATGTCCCCTGCTGGGGTTATCTGTCCTTGGGTTGAAGGGTTGGAAATCGTGCCAAATGGGATAACATTGCCGGTGGACATCCAGGGGAGGAGTACGGGGGAGGCCTTCGTGCAGTTTGCTTCACAGGATATAGCTGAAAAGGCTCTAAAGAAACACAAGGAAAGAATAGGGCACAGGTGGGGATGGTTGGTTGGTTGGCTGGTTAAGTTGCTTTTCTTATGGTGTGCACCCTCAACATCTGATCCAAATGCAAAATGGACACAATGTTAAACTTGGCTGATTTAAGCATATTTTTTAACATTTGCCATAAACACATACACAAGCTTCCACGTTAGATCCAAATATACCACACACTCTCAATGCTGAATGGGAAGATTAGTGCTTGGGCACCATGCACAAATATGAGACGAATCCAGACTTAGAATACATGCTTAATTTTGAGAAGAAATGGTGTCTCAGCACTAAACATCAGACCAAGCTGATAAATGGTAAGGAGTCTCTCTAGTGGTAAAATCTGAGGGCCACTGTACACATGGATCTGGAGCCCACTGTCACAGGTAATGCTTAGAGTGGGTTGCAGAAGGGCTGGGGCCCTCTCTGTCCCTCTAAAACCAGGACAATGGCTGTCATGGCAAGGACACAGGACGCTCTTTTGAATCAGATAAATCACTTCAGGTAACCATAAGAAAAGTTTAAAACAATAATAAGGCCCTTATCAATTTGGACAGCTTCAATTCTAAAACTCAGTTAAGGAGTTATTTAAGTCTCTATAACATATACAGTTTAGTACGAAAAAATGTTACTACCAATGGACTACACCATGACAGCATCTGCATAGCCCAGTTTCATCAGTATTGAGCACATGCAGCCTTGCCTGGTCCAGTCCCTATGTACTTACTGTGGTATCTCTATGCTCTTAGGTACATTGAGATCTTCAAGAGTAGCCGCGCTGAGGTGCGGACGCATTACGAACCCCAGCGGAAGCCCATGGGCATGCAGAGACCTGGCCCCTACGACCGGCCATCTGGTGGTCGCGGCTACAACATGATGGGCCGAGGGGGATCCTATGACAGAATGCGTCGTGGAGGCTACGGAGGAGGTGGGTGTCAGTTTGACTAACGCTGAACTGAAAGCACATTTCAAAGTAGTAACCTGTGTACTTGTTTTTGAAAGAGAACTCAGCAGTTGTGCTTTCTTGCCATCAAAGCTCAATAAAATTGACAAGACCCTGTGTTAATCCTGATTATCTATATTTAGGTGTGTCAGATGGACGATACGGAGATGGCGGCTCATCCTTCCAGAGCACAACAGGTCACTGTGTCCATATGAGGGGCCTGCCATACAGAGCCACAGAGACAGACATCTACAATGTAAGTCAGAGGACTGGCTGCAGAATATCTGATAAAACAACTGGATCACTGAAATCCTCATCCTTGCATATCACAGACGTTAAGCTTGCGTCTTACACAATGTGTCAATTTTGTCTTTGTTTGCATTTCTTAGTTCTTCTCGCCATTGAATCCGGTGCGTGTCCATATTGAGATTGGTCCAGACGGTCGGGTAACCGGGGAGGCAGATGTAGAGTTTGCAACACACGAGGATGCTGTAGCAGCCATGTCTAAAGACAAAGCTAACATGCGTGAGTGTAAAATAAATGACATAAACCTTTCTACCATCAATATACACAGATGGTTGTAATGATTTTCACGGTTTCTCTCTCTCTGTCTCACTCTTCCCTTCTCTCTCTGCCCCTCAGAACATCGCTATGTGGAGCTGTTTTTGAACTCAACAGCAGGTGGCAGTAACGGAGCGTATGGCAGCCAGATGATGGGTGGAATGGGTAAATATCAGTAAAGGAGGTTATGAGACTTGTTGTGTCTGTTGTTCAGATGGAAAGGCTTCAACACAAGCACACAATCCTTGTCATGTATTTTTCAGAAAAGCAATGGCTTTACAAAATGAGTTGCTCACAACAGACCACAACATCTATGAAATAATCAGGATGCTTTTAATGTCTCCCTGAGCCTGATGTGATCCGTCCTCTCCACAGGTAACCAGTCGTCCTATAGTGGGGGGCAGCTGAGCTCAGGGTATTCTAGTGGATACAGCAGCCAAGGCAACATGGGCGGCTACAGTGACTATAGTGAGTGTCAGCTCTGTTATTACAGGTTTTGTTTTGTTTTTTGTCATTGTTGTTTTTCTCTTCTGCTCTCAATACACTTAAGTGATAGCCTGGCCCCTCTCAGTTAATTTAAGATTTTCAGGGGGTGTTATCAACAGGTACTTAAAAAAATTGCCGTTGTACACAACTGGATAGACTTAAATCCAAGACACGTCTGCCAGAGCGAAGAACCACAAGTTCAGCAGACTTGTCTCGTCTTAGATAATATGCACTCACAGCTCTCTGCCCGGGGGTTGCGTCGCCCATGGGACAAAACTTTGGCAGTATTTGTTTGTTCATGTACTTGTTTGCTTGAAGGACAGAGTGAAGCATCTTTCTTTGCATTACTTCCTGATGAACTCCATGGTCCTATAGTGTGTATTCTTTCTCTTGTTAGGTAATCAGACCGGAATTGGAAGCAGTTACTATGGCAGCGGTGGAGGAGGAGGAAGCAGAGGCTCTATGAATGGACTGGGCGGGGGCTGGGGAATGTAGATTTTTTTTGTTTTGTTTTTTCTCCCCTTAATTTGATGTTTTGTTTTTGTTTTTTTAAATTCCGCATTTTGCTGGAAAGTCCAGAAATGTAACTCTCACCTAATAAAAATAGGGTAGGGTCAGGTGAGGTTGTTTTGAAAAAAAAACTGAGGGGTAGGGTTTGTATTTTTTTAAGTGAATGATCTTCAGAGAATGAGATCATCTGGCGTCACAAGAAGTGTCAGAGAGAAGCGCTGTCTGTCTTGGCCATTCCTCAACAATTTGACACATCTCAGAAACCGTGCTTTAAATTTTCATTACCGGGAAGTGTGTTTTTTGTGTTATCGTTCTCCAAGCACCTGGCTGTTCCTCAAACTTAACTCATCCTGTGCTGGTGGCTTTAACCTTAATTTCTATGTCTGTGTGCATGAACAAAAAGAAAAAATCAGAAAATGTCCGTCTTCTGATGTTAAGACCTTGTTTCATATTCTACATAGTGTTAAGCCTTTTTTTATTTTCAGTCGAAATGTGAATCTGATTTTTGAGACTTCACATGGTCAGCATGTTTTGTTTCCTTAAAGTGTGACTGATAGGGCGGTTTGTCTGGACCTGTGCTATGTCAGTGGCAAGTGAATTTCAAATCTGCTTACATGAAGGTTTCTACTGCTTCAAAATGCTATTTGTATTTCTTGTGCACAAAGTGAATAAACTAGTCTGGAATATCTAATTGAAACCAGCATTGCAAAAAGAGACTTTATTTCTTTAACAAATGTCTTGATAAAAAACGTTTGGTCATCGTTCCCAAATTAAGAAAAATTGTTTTGTCTCAGTTGACACAATCCACAAAACCTTTTTGTTATAATACATTCTAAAATAGTTCATTTGTGTTAACATTCTACAGTCATTTACACAATAAATTTGTATGTATCCAGCAGTGGGGCCATAAGTGCAAATATTGTTACACAGTCGATGTTTGACATGTTAAACAATATCAAAGTGAAGTACATGTTTTTCATGATCCAGCTACACAAATGATCCTCAACTAAGGCTGAAAAGCATCATTAACTGGTGCGACCACAACATAATGTACATCCATGGTTTAAATGAGAAACTACTGAACTTTAAATGGGCACCAAATTAACATCGATCACAAATATTCTAATCTATTTCAACCTCTAAGCAAAGTCAAGTCTCCCTAACACACAGGTAGCATCATCTATATTAGCCAGTCCCATCAGTGTTAAATGATGGCCCCTTAATACAGATGAACTGATGTTCCTGAATTTCAGGCAATTGTGAAAATGGAACACCAAATCACATTTCGGTAAGATTTGATGACGTTTCTTTTTTTTCCTTTAACATGAGTAGTTACAGTAGTTAAAATAATAGTGGATGGGTATTAGCAGTGTTAGAAAGTTCTTGTAGAAACTCTGAAGCTTGCAGGTGTTTTGTCAGGAAGCTGTGGATGATGAGCTTCTCTGCAGCAGGAGGGAGTGGCACATATCACACACTCGAACGGGTCGAGGGTAGGAGGGTAAGGCCAGCTCGTTACTGGAACAACTGTTGCAGTAAATGTCTCCACAGTTTCTGCAGTGGTGCTGCAACACAGACATGGACATGTCATTGACACACCTGTAAAGATGCACATGGGTACAACTGAAATGAGATGAAAAGGAGCCCACCTTTCTGCGCGCAATGGAAAACTCCTTCTGGCATTGTTTGCATTGGGTGGCCTCATCATCTTTCAGCCACGCATGGCCCTAAAAGAAGCAAAGAATAACGGCGTATTCCTTTGTCAGAACGTATAGAGTCATACCTCAAACACACAAGTACACGATTCGTCATATTTTACCTTAAGAGCTTTGTTGACCTCCTTGAAGTCTTCCATCTTTAGTTTAGACCTTTGATAAAGACGAAAGCAACACAAAACCTCATGAAGTTCACTAAGTTCATGAGTTTATGAAATGGTACACACTGTTAACAAATTTTTTTTTTTGACAAAATCAGTAGTACTGACTGGCTGAGATGAAGTCCCATCTCCTGTAGAGCCTGTTCCTGCTGCTCACATTTCCCCTGCAGCTGCTGCTTCTCCTGCTTTAAATCCTGCAGCTCCTGCACCATTATTACAGCAACAAGTACCCTAATGTTACAATACTGTGCGGCATTGGAGAAAACCAAATAGGATGGGCATGATTGTACTGTAGGCTGTTGGACCAATTCGAGCTACTACAATTTCATTGCAAATATTGAAACATAACACGTTAATATTCAGACAGCAGTGACTCTCAAATGACAGTGTTGGACCAAACTGATCCTGGAACAGGCTTGAGATTTTATCCTTGATAGCTTGATAAAGAAGCATCTTAAAATATTTTTTGTTCTGTGTTCTGCAAAATAAAAATGTAAATCACATATTGTGGAAGGATTATAGCTCCACATAAGACCTGATCATAGACGTGTGCGTGTGTTTGTGATACTCACCGTGTGCAGACCCTGGAGTTGTTGCAGCTGTGTGCGGAGCTCGATGCTGTTGTCCTGTTCTCTTTGGAGAGATTTCTGCAGGCCTTGCCTCTGTTCCCTCTCAGTTCGCAGCTCGTTCTCCAGGCCCAGCCTGAGAACACAGAAGAAACATACTTTTTATGACCAATTTAAGATGGCATTATTATTGCTATGAACTGAAATCAGAACTTTTTTTTTCCAAGATGTGGAAATGTGGGACATCACGTTACTTGAGAATGTTTGACATTTTTGGCAGATATTCTTTACATTTGATTTGTATACATGAAAAGCAATGCATACTTGTACTATGACACAAAAAAAATCCAAATAAGATCTGCAAAATCGCCTTTTTCATGCCAGCTGTTTTTTATGTTTTGATTGTTGTTGGAGCTCAAGAAAGTCATAAGAATGTCCAGTGCACATTTAAAACATGGCTCTTTCTGCCCTCATATACTTTAGGACCCTTTGTCCTCCAGGTAAGAGGGTGAAGAAAGTAGCTTCACATTAAACAGCTCTTAAGTTCAGTATTAACTCATGTTGGCAGAATAAGTACAGTGTTATTTTCATAATCCTCGTGGTTTTGCAATGTGTGAACTTGCGCTTTATGTTTCATTGTTTTGTTGTTTAAAACTGTGCATGTCTTAACCTCAGTGTATCCAGGTCAGTCAGTTGTTTTTGCAAAGCCTCCACCTTTCCCTCCAGCTCCACCTTCATATCTTTGTCTGACTGGTCACTTTGTTTGCGCTCCTGCTCCGAGTTTTGCAGTCTGTGACACGAACAACAAATAAAAAGCATATTACTTAAGAGGATTATCACTTTCAAAAGGCACAGATAAATGCACAGTACAAACCTCTGCTCTAGTTCCATCATGGTTTTTTCCATCTCAATAATCTTCTGCTCCAACTGCACAGCTTCTGCCTGCTTCTTTTCTGCTTCTCGCTCTGAGTCCTGAAGAGCAGCACAGGCTTTGTTAATGTGTGTTCTGTCTGAGTGGGCACAGTCGAGGAGGAAAGAGTGTAACCATGTGTGACTACCTGAGCTTTATGGAACATTTGCAGGTTAAGATTTTTGACTTGGTCGAGCTGGAGTCGCAGGGCTGCCAACGTGTCCTGCTTCTCATGCGTGTCCTTCTCCAGCAGCTTCATGGCCACCTCCATCTCCTGCTTCAGACCCACCTGTAGCTCCAATTCCCGCTCCAGCTCCTGAGACCACGCACACATTAAAATGCGCGTGTCAAATTTTGTCCAACAGTCAAATCAGACGGTTTTTCCTTGAACATCCAAAGAGAATTAACTGCTGGCTCTTTTCTAACTCTGTCCTTGCAATGGATTATAAAGACTAACTTCATCACAGATTATTCCTCCCACACAAAACAGAACTCCAGCCTCCACCCTCATCCACCGAGACACGACACAGATTTGTCAATCTGTATTGCCACATGCAATAAATATTCAGCTTCTAAATCCTGTTGATACCTGGCGAATGCGTTTTTCCTCTTTATACTGCGTCCAAACCACATTGTACATCTCATCCAGGCCCTGCCGAGTCTGTTTGTACGTCTCCAGCTCCACCTGGCTGTCCTGAAGAGCTGCCTGAAAAAAACAAACCCACAATGCAGCTAAGTGGTGTTTTGGCTTTTAGACAGGGAGTGGTTTAGTTGCAGTTGCTTGTACATGCTGCTGTCTGACCTCTTCCTTTTTCTGACTGGACTGCAAAATTGACTCATTCTCCTGTCTGAGCTGTTCCTGTTCCTCCCGAAGAGAGTTTATCCTGTCTGTTGCTGCAGTCAGCTGAGAACAAGGGGAAAAAAAACCCACAGTCATCAAATGAAACACAGACACCATGTCGACATTAATAAGAAACACCTTGTTTTGGATGTTCAAATGGGGTTACTGAAAAAATTGTCACACCCTCAAATTACAAGTACAGTCACACAGCAGATCACACACATCTCACCTCCTCTACAAGTTTGCCATTGGTCTTCTCCAAACAGTCCATCTTAGCCTGAAGGTCAGTGACCGTGCCACTAAGATGACGATTCAACTCTTCGATGTAGTGCTTCTGATCTAATATGGCCGTCATCTTGGAATCACTAAAAGAGAAACAAAAAAATAGCCGAGGAGTTCAAACCAGAAGGATAACACAGCGGTTCAAAACATGATGAAAAGCAATGTAGGTGCTCAATTCATCTGAACGCAGGCACTCACTCTTTGGGAGTCTCACTGTTTGCAGGATCTTTTAGATAAAGGGAGAAGTCAATGACTCCCACCTAAAGGAGAGAAGAGAAGCCGATCACTGTGTTTGCTGATTGACTTGTTTCCATCGAGAAAATGAGCTGTGACTTTCGGGGATGTGCAGGCCCACAAAACCCATCAGCATCAGCACTCACCTGAGTATCAAGATCCTCCCCTTTAATACAGAGGTTAGCGTCAATTACGTTGAGGCCCACCAGCAGCCCCCCCATCACCGCCCCCTCCTCCTCCAACATTAATGCTCCAGAGTCATAAAACTCACTAGGTGGAGACAGAAATGGGGGAGATTTAAGGAGTATGAGGGGGAAAAAAATGAATGTAAGGTGTTAAAATTGATATTAAATGTGAACATCTTATCATTATAGTAGACTGTAACTACATGATATTTTCACATAACTCACCATGCTTACTCACCTCAGAAGATCTTTGTGATCAAGCAAAGCTTTCATGTAGTCGGCTACTTTCTTCTGCATTAATGCTAAATGCAGCCAAGCCCTTCCTCTCCCTAAACCAGTCCTGCAAAAAGAATAAAAGAGGATAAAAACAACGGCAATTAAATCAATGTTAAGAGCACTCTACATTGTTGGCTTAAGAAATGGTTTTCAGTTTTATACACACTTAATTCCTGGCAAATCTCTGGCACTTGTGGCAATGTTAACAGACTCCGGACACAGCCTCTCAACCAGTTCCAGGGGTCCCCATATGGATTTGTTCTGACCAATAAATGTTTTCTTAGCTGAAAAGACAGAGACATGCAGAAGTTACTTCCAAAAAACTCTAGAGTTGAAGTAGCTCAATTCAAATATGAATTACTCTCTCACCTTTCAGCCCATGCTTAAGGCAGTGTTCAAGGACGACGAAGAACTGCTGCAAGGGAGGGTAGTCCGAGTCCAGGGTCCTGCCCAGACTCAAAGAGGACTGAATTAATACCTTGATGCTGAGTTTCATCATGCTGAGGAGGTTAGATCTCTCAATTGCCATAGAATCTTTGGGGGGCAGAACTGTAGAGGATGAAATGAAAACAAAAAGCACTGAAATGAGATTAGTCTGATGGATGCAGGTTTAAAGGAGATACTTTGCAAACTTGTGTCTGTGAAATGCAGAGCAACCACTTTAGGGAGTACAGCGTGACCTTCTGCACGGCCATCAACCCATATAATCAAGGTTTGGAGTGTGAAGTCATGTGATCTGACAGTTGACAAATGTAGCTAATTTTAGTCAAAGAAGGAGAAGTGAGGATGTTATGGCTACGACATTCCTGAATATTTCATCACCTGGCAGCTTTTTAGAAGTGTTGTTCAGATCATTTTCGGGCTCCTTGTCAGTTGGGGAGCTCGGAGCCGATCCCTGGGAGGGATTTCTCGGAGCGACAGCGTAGCTCATCCCGCTGCTAATCGTCTCCGTGGCCTTCCGTGCCAAAGACAGGAGAGGAGCCGACCAGCTGTTCTCCGCCGCCACCGGACTCGTCTTCTCGGTCTGTTCCAGCTCGTCGCTGACGCCAGTCTCACTGTCCGTCGCGCCCTCCGACACTTTGGGCTCACTTTGCTGCTGTAATTCTCCGCCATCCTCAGCAGCTGTGTTTACTTCCTCTGACTCGTCGGCCATGTTTGACCCCCCTCCCCTCCCCACGCCCCGACTGTTCACGTGACCATGCCAGAGCAATCACGCGAGCTGTGAGAACTTGGTTGCTCTTCTTTAGATTTATTGGAGGCTAGAGAGTCAGCTCATTGGTGCATTACTGCAACCTGCCGGACTGGAGCGTGGCCTACAGCAAAGAAGAAATCTTCCTTCTAAAACTGTTTCTTGCATTTAATCCTACGAATACTTTTACAGAACAGGAACTCCTTCTGGCAAATTTGGTAATAAACTCCTTAAATGTTAAACTGTATGTTAAAACATTGTATAATATGTCAAATATCATGAATAACATTGCAGAAAGGTCGGAAGCAAGATTTTTTTTTGGAATTCATACCTTTTAATATAATTTTGGTGTCACAAATTCTTAAATCCCGACCTGACAGGAAATGGTGCCAGAAACAATATATAGATATATTATAAGTCCTCACATTTATTGTTCAAGAGCTTTTCAAGTGATCAACTCATTTTCCGACACTTCCCATTCAGATTTTAACAACTTCATTTCATAAAGTTGTTGTTAATAAACGTAAATAAGGTTCCACCGAGATTTGAACTCGGATCACTGGATTCAAAGTCCAGAGTGCTAACCATTACACCATGGAACCGTTCTTCTTAGTGACCAAATATTTATCAACAGGTACTTGATAAGACAAAGACAGCCCACAAGCCCAAAAGAGAAAAACGAAACTGATATAGAAGCAACATTACGTGAAACATTGAGAAACGCCACATTCAGAATAAGATAGAATTTACACTTTCAAAATAGTCCATACACCATCCTAGCTGTGTATGTGTATGGATACCAGTTTCGGACGATTTGTACCATCCCTGCTGCCCAGCCATTAAAAAAGCCTGAATGCGCTACATAAAACACAAACATTCATCAGTACCAGACGACACAATTACAATGATGGGATACCCTCCGTACTTGATTACTGTTCAAAGAGGTGCAACACCTCTAGCACAACAAGTGCACACATAAGTGAGCATGATCATAAAATGAGGTCTTACCAACATAGCTTTAATGTATCCTGAAGTATTCTTAGCTTTTCTTTACTTATAGCCACTAACTACCTTTTTCCCTGGTTAAATCATCACACTCGAAATCACCTTTATTAACAAACCCCGACCACTGACATGATATTATTTGCATTTTTCATAAACACTTATCAAAGAAAGTATTTGTCAGATATGGGATTCGAACCCGCGCCTCCAGAGCAGACTGCAACCTGACCGCTCGGTCATCCTGACATGAAAAGGGGGAAAAAGTGAAAAAAAAAATCCCGAAATTACCAGGACCTTATCCTGCCGAGCTGTTTTCTGTATCAGTGATTTAATTTTTTAAGTGTGTGGAATTTATCTAGTGGGTTTGTGTCTCAATTCATTAAAATAATCTTAAACACAGTGGGCCTAGAGATGGTCTCTTTTAGGGAACAGTTTTGATGTGAATATAAAGTTAGAAACATTTTATTTTTGACGACAATTAATCTATATTTTCCGTCGATTTGATCATGTAGAGATGGTTGTATTATAATCCAGAGACAGGTACCTCAACTGACCTCTTTCCACTGTATATCACAGTATTTCATTGAATCTTGAATCTGAAA
>JAQNCA010000032.1:8707695-8718563 GCA_029783725.1 Acanthurus tractus | reverse complement strand
ATCTATCTATCTATCTGTCTGTCTGTCTGTCTGTCTGTCTGTCTGTCTGTCTGTCTGTCTGTCTGTCTGTCTGTCTGAGACATTGGAGTAACAGTAAGACAATATATGTTATTGCCAACTATGAAATGGTTTTTAAAAATATTTTGAAGCAGTGTTTTTGTATGAAAAGCACTTCAATGTGTCTGAGTTTAAAGAAGAAGAACGGACCAATTGATTCATTTATTTATTACAGTCATTACTACAAAGCAAACAGAGAAGAAGTTTTCAACAACTTCCACTGGAATACAGGATGTACAACAGACAGTACATTTAACTGTATTTGCAATATATCATTTAGGCTGCTAAAATATTAATACTACTGGGACCACTAGTGCAATAATCGTAATAAGGTTCCTTAAAAGTGTCTTTGTATAACCTACTGTATTTCTACACCAAATTGATTAGGATCCATTAATTGACCATATCTATTTTCACTTTACTACACTTTGTTTCTCTCGCAGTCGCAGCCTCCTCCATGTATTGTAAACCCTCCCAGAAGGTGTGGTGCGCACAGCGGGGCTATAAATACTGCCGTGCCTCTGATCAGACGCTCTCTCTGCTCCTCTCACACCGCAAGCAGCCCTCTGAAAGCACGCGAAGAGGTCGCAAACAAGCGGGATTAATTCAAACACCGAGAAAAAAAAAGAAAGAAAGAAACGAAAGGATATTTAGAACCAGGACAAGTGGACGGAATACAACTTGACGATCGCCATTTATAATTATTAAGTTTTCTTTTTTCCTGTACTTTTCATCTTAAAATCCCTGGAAGCTTTTTTTTCCCCCCCTAACATCATGAGGATTTTCAGTGTTGTGCTCCTGCTGATTCACGCCTTGGGTGAGTTTATTATGTAGGATTGACGAGAGTGTTTGTCTTTTTCTCTCTTTGTTACATTCTTGTAATTGACTTCAGTTTGACATTTCCGTGTCCACTTGCGCTGTGTCCTCTTTGGTTGTTGGTGTAAACCTCTCAAGCATGGTCGAGCCAATAACAAGTCTTGTAAACTTCGTAACCTTTAAAGAAACGGTTTTCATGATGCCAGGCTATTCAGGAGCTAATGGGGTCATCCTTCTATTTTAGAGCATGCTTTATGTAACTGGATACATTTATTTTTAACTCATATTCTTGCCTGACATTAGCTAACTGTCTGTCCATGCATTTTGTGTGTGTGCATGAGGCAGAGAATGTATATGCAAACTTCTCTGTGCACCCCCTCCTCACTTTATTGTCTCTCTGAGGGAGGCTTTCGAGTTCAGGCCCCACTTTAGGATCAGGTTTCATACTGCTGAAGTGCCTCTGAGCAAAAGCAGTTCATACCCATGGTTCTCCGGGGACCATGTTCTGTATCTGAGCTTGTACATTTCCTTAAAGGGATCAGCATGATTGCACCAAAAGACAAAAATCCTATCTGGAGCCTCATTGTGTGCGACATGTTTCAACTTGCCCTCACAGATCCTGCCCACTTTGGCACACTAACCTGTATGCACCCACTGTCCCCCTAGAGGAAGCCTCTCCAAGGTGCAAACTCAACTTTATGTGCTATTCTAACCTTTTTTTTTATTCTTTCTTGCAGCGGTGTCCAGACTGGCCAGTGGTGCTGCGGTCGACAGGTATGAGAGTGACAGACACAGAGCTGTTTTTGAGTTTTTGGACACAACCAAAGACAGGAGGGCAGAGGAGGAGAGCAGAAGCGTTAGTGCGACGACAACAGTGGAGTATGATCAGGAAGGCGAGGAGGAGGAGTACGATAATGAGTATTATGAAGACGAGTATGAAGATGGCATGTCTGGCGACTATGAAGTGGAACTGCCACAAGGTGAGATATGCAAGTCGGTCATTCTGTCTAATTTCGGTTTAAATTAGGTTTATACTCTCTTCCTTAGCAAAGACAGTTAAATGTAATACTTTTCTCCTTTTTTTTTTTTAGTTGCCATGTCAAGCAAACCCAAAGACCCGTCTGCCATCTTGGAAGCTGAAAACACTGAAGAAAAGAGAAGAAAAGGAAAGGGGAAAAAGAAGGGGAAAGGCAAGGGAAAGAAAAGGAATCCGTGCCTGAAGAAGTATAAGGATTTCTGCATTCATGGCACCTGCCAGTATTTGAAAGACATCCGCGCTCCATCCTGTGTGTAAGTATGAGCTCTGCTTCCATCTGCACGCCATCTTCCCACCGCTCACGGAGCCACTGAATTATTCACTGCTTATTCACTGACTCCCTCACTGCTCTGTCTGCAGGTGCCACCCGAGTTACTCCGGGGAAAGGTGTCAGTTTTTCACGCTGCCCTTGGAAAAGCCTCAGGAGGGCTACAACAGGACCACAGCTCTGGCCGTGGTGGCGGTGGTGCTGTCATCCGTCTGCCTCATCATCATAGGCCTTTTGTTATTGCTCAGGTAAGGACAAGACTCATGGATTCATCCACAAAAACACACACTAACAACCATAAACACAGAGATGAAGGGCTTTCCCAGAGGCTTAGCTGATACTTGTCATAGATTAGACAGAAAAAAATAGTCTGAACAAGCTCCCTTTCTTTTGTTTGTTGCAGGTTTCACAAGAGGGGAGCGTATGATGTAGAGAATGAAGAGAAGGTCAAACTAGGGTTAGCGTCCAACCACTGAAGAGACAAAGAGAGGTGAGTAGAGAAGAACAGGGCTACATACACATACACTGATTACTACCTTTATCTTTCTCTCTTTCTCGTCGCCTGCATCAAATTAAAGTTTTTCTCGTTTTCTTTTATTTTAGGCGAAGATGCAGAAATTCTACCTCAAAATAGATAAAGAGAAGTGAACCGCGAAAGGAGGTCCTGGGGAAAAAAAGGAATCGTATCATGAAGAAGGGAACAGAGGTCGTTGTCTGCCTGACCCTCTGCTAGATGTTCAGATGAAAAAAAAAAAAACGAACAGGCAGCTGAACATATATTCCTGAAGGCCTCGAAAGAAGACGGCCCGCCTGAAACTGGAATACTAACGGCCCAGAGGACGGGTGAGATGGAGATGTGAGGAGCGATGGATGGTTTGCGTGAAGGGACGAAGAGAGGAAGAGGAGGAGGAAGGAAAAGGAACATGTCTACACTCTGTGCTGCTTCACGACTGCGTGAAAAGAGGTCGTCTCAGACTGAACTGAACAAAACACGATTTTTAACACCGAGAGCTCAACCTGGATTTTTTTTTCTCTCAACAGACAGCATTTTGCATTTTCTGCACATGTCCATCTTTTTTTTTTTTGTGTACAATAAGCAGTATATTTATAATTCTAATTTATTTATTTAAGCTAACTGTATTTATAGAGATTTTAACCACCTTCATCAGTTTTTAAAGTAATGATGTTACAGTTGTTTTTATATGACCTATTGGACAATATGATATTTATTTATGAAACAGAAACGCAAAAAAAATGCAGAAGCTCCTTGAGATATTGAATATTTCATGAGATGAGATATGACGCATAAATATATGAATTCTGGCTTTCATTTTTGGCACTCGGTAGATGATCAATAGCACTGTGATTAATAAATTGATCGTGGAATAGATGTGATCGCTTTTTTTTTTTAATTCTTCGGGGTGTTTTCACTGAGAGCAATGATACTTGGGAAACGCCCAGCTCACACTGTTACACACATTCACACCTGCAGGCTGCCCAATACAACCAGTTCGATGTGTCAGACACTAAGCAGCTCCACTGCTGTAGATGGGGGGAGTTCAGGGCTCTCACATCGGCAGTGGTGAACGGGTGGGGGGGGGGAAGCAGTGCTGCATGACTCCCCGATACCCAGATTTATCCTGCAGGTTTGGGAATCTGTAGGGCCGCATGAGGCCTAGTGTTCTGCATCAATGTTATAATGACAGATCAATGTCGGCCATAAGGATCCATGCACTGTCTATGCATTGATTTAAGGCAACACAAAGACTGTGCGTTCAGCATCTGTATTGTCAAGAAACTTTAAAAAAAAAAAAAGTGGGTGGCAAGTATTTTATGCACTGTAGAAAAGATTTGGTATGAGTATTTTGTCATAAAGTGTTGTCGTACAGTCACTAAAGGAGAAACTCCCACAGATCCATGTTCAGCTGTCAAGCCAAAATAAAATGTGAATGAAAGTGTTCCACCCTTTCAAATCCTGTCCTGCAGTTTTGAAGTGATTGTAATTTATGTCTTTTTTTCAGAGAAAAATAAAAAAAAAAGATACTCAAATTTTTTGACTCTTTTTACCTCATTACATAAAACTGTACAAACCACAGCAGTATGTTCTTGGCATTTAATAGGAGTCTCAGATGTTGTTCGGACAGATTAGTTAAGTAAGGTCAGGTTTATTTTTGCCCTTTGCTTCCCTTCCTGAGTCGGGCGATATGTTAATGTGATATTTTAAAACAGCCCTTCTGGATAATGATAACACCAGTGTGTTCTTTTGGCCCATTCAGGAGCTGTAATTATAGTAAACATAATATTTTTATTTCCCCTGTCTCTGACGTGTGAGCGACCGCTTTCAACAAAAGCACCTGTATCCTGGCCATTACTGCTATTATGTTCCACACTCAAAAGATAAATATTTTTAGTCATTGCTTTGTAGATAGGGAGTCAGAAAAACGTTCTTGTTTATTATGTTTTAAAGTGGTTATCTGTGTAAGCCACACAACTTTCAAATTATCACTTATTATTCCTGTTAACATGTCTCTCTGCGGGCTTTCTCTTAAAGTAACGTGAGGACATCATCAGTTTCATTTGCTGACAGCAGTGTCATCAGTCTGGCTTTCAGATCAGTGAGGCTCACCGCTGTGAGTGTGTGTGCTGAACAGATGTGCGGTGTGTAGGCCAGAAAACACCTGATGTTCAGCCACAGCACATCAAGCCATGGCGATGCACCATTACTCACACAGCCAACAGATGTCATGTTCAAAGACACACCATCAAGTACAACATCTGAGACCCGAACCAGCCCTGAATGCCGCAGAGTTCAGAGAGACCACATACGGCACATGCTAGCAGGATGCAACAATGCTGTCATGTATGCCGCACGCAGGTTTAATGGGGGTAAGGAAAGTCAAAAGGCCCAGCTGGACTCAAAGGCAGGCTGAGGCCCAGCCAAACGTTAGTCACATCTTGAAATCACCTCCTACACGGATGTTGTTACACCGACACTGTGTGTGTGTGCGTGTGTGAATGCGGTGGAGTAATGCCTCTGTGCTGCATCTGTGTCGGTTACATGGGTTAACCGAACCATTACAAGCAAAACTCTACAGCAACGATGAGTGTTTACATGTTTACTACGGGTTCATTTTCCGCATTGTTTGTGGGTTTCATTCCCATGCTTTCTATATATACTGATTAAACAAGGTCCGGTAGGACTCACATCATGTTGAGGGATGGTAATTAAAGACAGATGTTCAGCTGAACCAGAAGGGTGTGGCACCTGATTCGGGAACTCCTCATATCATTTGTTGAGCAACTGAAAAACAGCACTTCAGCATTTAAGTTTTTCAGAGAGAGCAATCCATGTGCATGTCGGTATCTGCTCAGTTTGCAGTTTGAGCAGATGAGGTCACAGCACGCATGACATGTTCAAATATAAAAAAAAAAGTGATCAAGGGGCGATTTAAGGCAAGCAGGTTTGCATATAGACATAGACACAACACATATATAAGGTATCCACATGCTCTTTTCTTCCTTGTTAAAACCTAGTGCCTACATTTACCACAGTGCAGCTTAACCGCTGGCAGTGTGGTCAGAGATTTGGGCTCTTAAAGGTAGCAGCCAGTGGGACCTTGATCATGTAGCCTCATGTAGAGATGAGGGATAGGCTCCAGAGGAATAGGAAACTTCTCTTAAAGTTGACACCAACAGACTTTAAAGTATTTAAATCAACTCTGGCTTCATCAGATTTTGCACAGCTGCCTCAGGAGAAGGGAAAGTCCTTAAACAGCTTTTTTCACTCATACAGCAGCACTTTTCAAGACCTTCGGGCACAGTCCTCCTTCAAATGTTTAAAAAAAACCCCATTTTGTTCAATTTGAAAAACACTAGTTAACTATTTGAAATATTTGGTTTTCGGGGCACAGCGACAATATGTTGACGACTATGGTTTCTCAGTTATGAACAAATGTAACTAATTTTCCAATCTGCGTCTTAGGAATTCATATGCATTGATAGAAACTTGTTTATGCGAATTTGCAAAAGCGCACATATGTGTACGTGTTTTTGTATGTGTGACAGGGCCAAGTCATTTACAGTAGTGGAGCCACCTAATCCCGGCCTCTCAATGTCAAGTAGCAGAGCACACAGAAATAGTGCTGTGCTGTCATGCTCACATAGCTGCTATTCCCGGGGCTGATGGCCACCAAAGAGCCAGAATGCAGAGAGAGAAGGGAGTTCTCTGCGCTCTGTTTGTCAGTGGCCTGGTGGACCACAGCCAGGAAATAATGTCCAGCATGGTGGCCCATCATCAGGCATCAGTGCAGCGCCACTCCTGAATTTTCCTTGTAGGGTCACACAGTAACGGCTCTGCAGAGTCTCTGCGTGTCATTTGCCCTCGCCTCCTGAGCGCGTTCCTAGAGAGACTCAAAGAGGATATCTCCATGCTTCAGGAGGTATTTCCTTTCAGGTTGGCCTAAATTCACTGGAAGTGGCAGAATTCTTTGTGTGTCACACTCATTTGGGAAATAAGTGAGTTGTTTACCAAGATAGCTATTGTTTTTGATGCATTTTTAGCAGCAGTTGTTTACGACAAGGTGTGCTGCGCTCACCCAGACCCACTTTGGGCACCTTTGTCTGCAACACCGCAGACTTTTAGACTCTAGAAAATTTTCCAACTAAAAGTAATGACGCACGCTATTGTCGGTAGCAATTAACAGTTGTAATTTATGGTGAGGATGTTTCAAAGATAAATTTCTTATGACTAAAAATAAACTCAATTATTTTGGCAGTTGGCAGTCTTATGCAGACAAAGGTAGTTGGAATAAATCTTAAGAGTTAATATAAATCTGAAAGTAAAAATACTGTCAGCTTAAGTGAAGATAAAAAAGACGTAGAAGATAAATAGGTGCAACATAGTGGACCCCTTTAAAGAGGAACTGCTCCCTCTTTAGATATAAAAGGTTATAAAAACACACAGATTCATATCTTCAGGTCATTATAAACAAATAAAAATATGCTTATGAATATTATATTCCATTTTCTAGAAATACCCCCCCCCCTTAATCTTACACACTGAACCCTTAAAGCTAATACAGTAGAATCATCTTCTTTACACATTAAAGATGTTGCACTAATGGGTCAAATAATAAGGTTGCATACTTGTAGTTGAGTACTTTTCCCTCTCAAGCATCTAGGTCCATTAACACAGTAAACCACTTGGTGTCTTGATACATTACCAGTTGACTTGAGTAATCACATGCCTTCAGTGCTTAAGGTGGATTGAATCAGTGTGTGGAGGCTGAGGTTGTTGTGAAAGGTGCTTCCTGCCCCGCTGAGGAGCAACAATGGGTAATTTCCACTCTGATATGGAAGTACGCACGCCAACAGTTGGAAACATAATCAGTCTCTGACCGGATATCATCAACAGGAACACATTATTACCTAATATTAATGAGTGTTTGTTTATAAGAAACTGCTTTAAATGTTTAAGTGAACTGTTGGCTATTCCTGTAAAGAAAATGTGCAAGTGTGTGTTTGTGTGCGTTTGCCTGATGCTAGCACAAACACAGAGTGAAGCGCCAGCACACCCTCAGCGTGCCACTCAAACCTGATTGATGAGGTGACAACAGCGACACAGGCATTGTCACATGACGAAAAGAGTCTGTAGTAGATAGTTTGTATTGTCCTGCTTACACGGTGTGGACAGCCAAAGAGAAGGAGGACAGGGAGGATGACAGGAATAAAGACAAGGAGTGAGTGATAAGGTCGACATGGTAACATGAGAGGGTGAGTGACAGACCGAGAGAGCAGGATGATAATAGGTCAAGGTGAGAACTTTTACTTGGAGGGTGCTGACTTGTCTTCGCCTATAAGTGGATAAAAAAGATTAAAGAGTTAGATGAGCGGCGTCACCGCCCGTCATGGCTCTGACTCTCACTTCTCTGGTACTTTCCTTAACTTTACCTTTTAGTTCCTGTAAACTACATTCTTCATTCTTTATTCCGGTCCACCTCACATCACAATGCCCTCCTCCATTTCCTCATCCTAGTCCCGTCTGTCTTCTTCCTGTTCCTTTAGGCCATAAAGTAGACACATGCGCCCATAAGGGCAAAGGCAGTCTCATAGGTTTCTGCAGCCTATACAAAACACAAAACACTAAGCAGTGTAAGCTCATTTTTTTCATTAATTTAAAGGATATTTACTCAGTGACCAACACCCCTCATTTGTTAAATTAAAAGACTTGTCATTCTTGAGTCATGCCCACTCCCTCCACTACTTCATCCAGCTCAGCTACCTCTTTTAACCTCAAGCATTTTTTTTAAACCACTGCACTAAAACCTACTAAGGAAATGATAAAATGTGGCCTCTAAGAAAATTACCACAGCTTCAGTAACACCACACTGTAAGAGCACCATGCTTTTTCTCTATCAGAGGAGATCAGTTGCAGTGTTCTCATCTTTTATCTATGCCATGACTGCTCAGTCCTCAGAGCCTGACATTTTAGGACACAAGCTTATCTGCTTTCCTGCCAAGAATTGGATTAGAAGATCAATACCTCTGTATTTTATGTGCATTAGGAAGGGATCTGGAGCCATAAGTCTCCACCCAGAACATCACTGATACCTATCTTATGTACATCAGCAGTGATACTGAGGACTTAGAGCAGGTGTCTGTACAGACTCCAAGGGATATTATAAGACAATAAGTCTGTTGGTAAGAGATACAGAAGTATTTGCAGCTGCACCGCCTGGCCCGTTGGGCTCCTCAAGTCATCCTGCACACTTCACCTTTGGAAATGTTGTTTACTGTGTAGTGTAAAGGGAGTACAGCTTGATTTTTTTTGTGCAATTCCATATTGTAAAATGACAAAAAAAGGAACTCTGATCACAGTGCAGCTTTGCTTTAAAAAACAAGCTCAAGCACTTCTAATGCTCACGAATTAGCATATGACATCTTGTTTGTTAACTCTGGAGCAAGCCAGGCTAGTTGTTTCTTTATAGTTATGACGCTGAGCTAATCAACTCCTGGCTAGCACTAGAGCACACCCACATTAAAACGTTATTGACCTCCTCTTCTGGCTCCCACGAAGGAAGCTTCTTCCTAAAATACGATACGCTTCCTCATTAAAAAGGACATATGAAAGTAAGAGAAGTCCAGCAACAATTTTAATATTGTGCTCTGCATCACATCTTATTGCATGTATTATTCAGTGTTACTTGCCTCTGTACAGATAGGCAATTTGAACTGAACTGTGCATTAAAGGCAGACTCTGCCAGCAACAGTGATGTAAATACACTGAAAAGCTGTGTCTGAAAAAATGCACAATCATCATCATATTCTTAAAGACCTAAGAGGTAAGATTTGACTAAAAATGATCAGGTTCACCATTTGTTTATAGGAACCCCCCCGGTGGAGGAAAGTCTGCCCCTGCTTCACACTGATGCTTTCTATGTTGGTGGTCTTGAAAAAGTTGCTCAGCTCAGTCCCTTTGCTCCTGATGCCAGCAGGAGTTGGGCAGGGATACCAGCAGATTCCCCTCTGCTGATGTCACCCTGCTGGACAGACACTTGTTATGTATCATGGTCACACTATTAAATTCTCACTGAGGTCTATTTAGGCCCAGAGGAGGCTGATGCTGGCATCGCATTACTTACTGGGTAAGAGGAGAAGAGAGAGTCAGAGACAGAGACAGATAGAGGGAGAGGGAAAGAGAGAGAGAGAGTCTGGGGTTGATTAATAAGGGATTGAAAAGAAGGCAAGGGCCATTTTCCCCAGTCACCATCAGCTCTACCGCACACACACACACACATATAAAAAAAAACCACCCTCAAACAAACAGCATGCCGGCAAACAGACAGGAAGACTGAATGACTGCATGCTTGACTCATCTGTTTTCTCTACCTCTTACAGTACGTCCTGCAGTTTTCTGAAATGAGAAGAAAAAAAAAAAACTCCTCCCATATCCGCCCATGTGCGTGTGTGTGTTGTAGAAGCAGGCACCTCACGGCGGTTTTAGAGGATCAGCCCAACGCGTGCTGGCCAGTCGAGCTGGCTGACTGCACAGCTTATGACAAAGGAGCGGCGAGGCAGATGTCAGAGCAGACGGCAGCAGGCTCTGGTTACCGCAAGGAGTTGGCCCCGGGGCGTTCTTCTTCTCCTCAGTGTTTCTTTGCGGTCTGCTGTTGAAACTGAGAGAACATCTCACCCACTGCTGCCCCTCACCCCCCCAAAGCAAACATCTTAAGCAATCTTAATTGTTGCTGTTTGATCCTAAAAGGACTGTTATGAAAGAGCGGATGATTTTCTTTGTGGAGAAATATGAAGCCATACGAGTTTCCACTCTACGTTTCAGTGTCATTTTATGGTTCAAAGACACAAAACTGAGGCCACCTTTTATTTTAAAACAACAACAACAACAAAAAAACATTTCAACCTTGTGCCATGCTAGCAGCTCAGTGATGCTCAGCAATACCTAGCATGTTCCTGCTCACCATGAACACAGGGACATGCTGACGTTAGGGAGGTAATGTTCACCTTTTTCTATATCTCAGTTTATTTTTGTTAGGACCTGTTTACACCTGACATAATATGCCTGTTGGGTGGTCCAATTACGAACAAACAGCTCTAAGTACAGGTGTGCATGCAATTTGAAAAGTGGTCGGTGTTGCATGTGGCCACATTCTTCAGGTAGTTTTTATGTGTGTC